>JAPQRP010000012.1:15099727-15124501 GCA_037367295.1 Apogon hyalosoma | reverse complement strand
TGATAGTTTACATTACAGCTCTGTTAGCTTAGCTCTGTTTTTAGACAGAAAACAGCCACAGTAAAACCACAAATCACATCAGTTTTCTGTATGGTTTGTGTTGTCAGTAGCTGCACTAAAGATCTGTTTGGAATCAGCCAAGCAAGGTCTGAACTGTCACAGTTTAGTCTGAATCATGGATCATCAAATGACCAAATTAGTAATCCCCATTCTTTTAATTTAGAACTGTGTCCAGTGGTAAAACCATAGTGCTTCTAGATCTTCTCAATTTGTCACTTAAGTCTAAAAGTTGTTTCTAATCGCATTAGTTTTTCCTCTAGCAGTGTGATTCACTACTCCATCTAGTGGCCACAAAACTACTGTCCTGTCAGTGTAAATATATTCAATTCATATCTCTAAAATCCAATACACTTTAGGTGCATTAAATCTTCAAAATCACCTGAAGACAAAAAGCTGTTTCCTCATATTTTGCCGTTTCTATCAACCTTTTCCAATGAAGTACTTCAAAATATGCATAAAAACATACTGATGGGAACATAGCTGTTGTCAAACATACTGGGTCATATAACACACTGTCAATAATTGGCCACCCTCAGTCTTCTGGACACTTTTCCAACATCCATTAGGCCTGTGAGACATTATGGAGCCTGTGGTTGCCTCTTTACTTGTTTGACTCCCTTGTATAACCCAACATAGGATAAATTCCTCCTCTCTGGTTTACCCCTCTCATATAGCCTCTTTAAAGGGGGTCTTGGTTTACTTAAAAAATGCCAAACACAGGTTTTCCCTCACCACGGGACAATTGCCAGAGCGGCTTGAGCAATATACACTGCATTTACAATGAGGATGCATTTCATCCAGCCTTATCCAGCCTTTTGCAGCCTGTAGTGCTACCATATGTACTGCTTTGCCTTGCTTGTCACGAACCTCCTTTTCTTGCTTTGTGATGGATGCTGATTCCACTAAGAAATGATAAAGAGGTTAGATTACACCGCACTTCTGTCCACTCTGGGCTCACTCGGCTATCCATTTCCCTGTCTTTTCATCATAACATGCTATTTTTTCTTCTGCCAAGGCACGCTGTGATAGTAATCACTTTGGTGCTATTCCAATTCTTCATTGTTACGTGAAATAGTATAAAACCACAGTAAAATACAAGCCAGTAAAGCGTAAATTTCATCACCTGCTTACAATGGTCTTCCCACACTTTACATGTGTTTGTTTATTGGATCTTAAATCTTATCTTGGAGGAAAAAAAACACGTTTTTTGTCAGGCACAGACTGTCATAAGGGAAATAAACACACAGCAGCTTCTTACCTTGCTCTAGCATGCTAACTGGTGTATTTCTCTTTATCCCTTACAGCGTTTAGCTAACACTAAAGCCCATACGTCACGATTCATCAGTGCCAACCTCCCCTGCAACAAGTTCAAAAACCGCCTTGTTAACATTATGCCATACGAATCCACACGAGTGTGTCTTCAGCCCATCCGAGGAGTTGAGGGCTCCGACTACATCAATGCTAGTTTCATTGATGGGTACAGGTAAGCGCTAAAGTACTCTTAAGGCCAGTGCAGTGTACTGTCATTGATTTCCTGAATCAATTCCAATTCACACGGTCCCAATTCAATTCCATTTCCTATTCAATTTGATTTAGCATCAATTTGGTTAGGGATATTTCAATTACAATAGCAAATCTACTTGGATATGAAATAGATTCTCAGATGGATTATAAAAAAAATAAGCAAAAATATGTTAATTGAAGTGTTTTTCCTGTGTCTTCATTAGTTATTAAAATGGCTCCTCATATTAAATGAGTGAGAAAACCTACCTCTAACCGTTGTGTTTGTTTTCATCTTGGCACAAAATCATTCAAATTCCCTGAAATGTACTTCTGATCATATGACAACTCTTCCATCCTATCAACATTGCATTCCCACAGGCAACAGAAAGCCTACATTGCGACACAGGGGCCCCTGGCAGAGACCACAGAGGACTTCTGGAGAATGCTCTGGGAGCACAACTCCACTATCGTCGTCATGCTCACCAAGCTTCGAGAAATGGGCAGGGTATGAATTCACCTCATGGTTTGGTTATCTGTCTGTTTCCTAGGTCCAAGGCACATTTTACTAAATACCTATACCGTAGCCTTTGAATGTGACACTGGATGAAAAATATTTGGGAATGAACACAATGAAGCCAGTGTATGACAGGAATGTTGTGGCTCAAAGTGGTATGTTTCTTTTTCTTTGACTCCCTGTAGGAAAAATGCCACCAGTACTGGCCAGCAGAGAGGTCGGCCAGATACCAGTACTTTGTGGTGGATCCAATGGCCGAGTATAACATGCCCCAGTATATCCTGAGAGAGTTCAAAGTGACTGATGCCAGGGTAAGTAAACGGTTTACGGAACAAAGCCAGGCACTCACCACTGTAAATGCTGTGCTCTTTCTTCAGTGTTATTGCTTATAGTTTCAACATGCAATCAGTATTAGTGTTACATTTTGGTTTATGACTAACCCACAGTGCACTTTAAAGGGATATCACAAGTTGCGTTTCCATAAAGTGTCGTACAAATTTAAAGCAAACCTGAAAAGTCGCACATTACGTGCAATCATACGGAGCAAGTAATGTAGGCTATATTTATATATTTATTTGTATATTTTTGTTTTTCATCTTTATTCAAAAAAAGGTGTTTCCAGTTCCCCTATGCATATTTAGGGCATCTGCCGCAAAAACCTACCCAAGCAAGCATTTTTCTTTTTTTTTGATTGTTGCCTTTTCTGTAAAAAAAAAAAAAAATCTACTGTGAAATTGCAATGCTCCTATTGTCATCAGTATAATAATTTTATTTTAGTTTTCATCAGTTGCACAAAACATGTGTCACATGTAGTGTTTTTTTAGCTAGCATTTATCTTTTTACATTTTTTTATATATTTTAACATTTAAAAGTTTAAATAAAGAAACGCCTGGTTACTAAGCACCAATTGCTGCATTATTTAACTTTATTTTAGTTTTAGTGAAGGCATTTCGTATGCCGGCTGTGAATGCCCTCTGACCATAATTAACACTCCAAGATTCATTAACTCAAAACGCTGGCATTATATCAAATATTTGTTTATACCAAACTATGGCCTAAAGTGTAACATGAACATAAATATATATATATTTGTAGGAAACATGACACGTGTCAGTGTGTAAAAAAACAAACGCTGTGCCGGCAGCGGGGAGCTGCCAGAGTTTTTAATTCCATCAAAGGCTTACGCAGATACATGGCACCAGCTCCCTCTTTGTAGTGCATGTTAAACTGTCTCCTCAATGGGATTTCTTTCCTTATCAAGGGGATACAATATCACTTAAGTAATGCACTCCGCTTAAAAGTCGATCCTCCAAACACCCTGTCAGGGATGGCACATCAAACGAATTAGCATCTTTAGTGTTCATATTCTAATATATTCAGGTAAAATGACAGGCATCTTTAATGACAAAATGTTTCCTCTGATACTTCCTCTGATGAAAGAACTCTGTCTTTAGCTGTGAAACAGGTTGGGGTTATTATGGTGTGTTGGTCATGGAATGAACGGCCTCAGGTTGGCCGTCTACAAAATCCCTCAGACTGACTTTCTTGTTTTATTGCTGTTTTTCCATATTTCTGAGCATTGCTCTCTTTTTTTTTTCCCCACTTCCTCTGTTCCCAGGATGGACAGTCGCGAACTGTAAGGCAGTTTCAATTCACAGACTGGCCTGAGCAAGGAGTGCCAAAATCAGGAGAGGGCTTCATCGACTTCATCGGCCAAGTTCATAAAACAAAAGAGCAGTTTGGCCAAGATGGACCTATCTCGGTCCACTGTAGGTAAGACTAATCACAATAATCCATGGCAGAACACTGAAATTAACCTAAAGGGAAGTGTTACAAGAGCTGGATGAAGTTTTCAATCGATGGCACAAGAAACAAAGACAAAACACCATAAATGATCAAACACTGAATCAGAAACGCTGGTGCACTTTTTCCTTTAAAAAAACTCGTTGCATAATGATGTAGTTGTTCTGCCCTCAGCGTTGACCCTTCCTGTCCTATTGATCTCTCCTGCACAGCGCGGGTGTTGGTAGAACCGGAGTTTTCATCACTCTAAGCATCGTCTTGGAACGAATGAGATACGAGGGTGTAGTAGACATCTTTCAAACGGTGAAAATGTTGCGGACACAGAGACCAGCTATGGTGCAGACAGAGGTGAGAGTTTCTATTTCATGTACATGGATTTGCAAAGAGAGCATCACTTCCACTTGTGCAGAGATTGTAATGTGGCGACTTTAAGTTTTGACATTGAACAGCTTGTGTTAATTTAATTTGACTCTTTAACTTCCTAATAAAAGGGATTCCAACTAACTCTCTGGAGCCAAACAGATTTAACTAAAGGACACCTGATTTAAAGACTGTGATTAATTTACTAGCTGAATCTAGGGTAGTCTCTGACCTGCAATTTCATAATTAGACACCGTCTCCTTACAAACCTCTATTGTACCCATTAAAAAACTTAAAGGGCGCTTTCACATCAGGCTAAAGGTCATGTTTTTAATGGCATTATATACATTCAGTCCAGTTTCATGCTGTAATGTTGTGCTCACACTAAAAGCTCTTTGCACATCATACCTACGTACGTGCCAGCACCAACTGCGTTCTGAATACTTTGCAGACGGGTGTGTCTGACGGCGGTGTCTTGTCAGTCAGCGGGTGGCCTTTCCCATTTGTATGGAGGAAAAGGAATGAACTGAGAGCATTGCACACCTTTCCCGCTGCCACAGTTTCTTTATATTCAGGCGGCATTGCTCAGCTGTCCTCTTATGTCCTCTCGCGTTCTCATCTTCTTGGAAAATACATTAAAGTTTCAGCATGTGCTTTTTCTACACTTTTTGTGACTTTTGTCAAACAATATTTCTATTAAAAACTTTGTCGCCTCCTTGCCCCTTGCGCTACTTTGACTCAACCTTCTTTTTCTATTATTCATTGATAGAGGATAGCCTTCTGCAACTACCTGTAATTAGTTGAAAACTGCCATACAGTCATAAAAAGTGGTGCTCACAATGTAAAAAAGACAAATTGCGGTTCGTTTTTGGTTCTAAAGTTCATAGTATAAGGAGTTAGGTGTGAACGCGCCCTTAAGGAGAAATGAGATGTCATGTTTTGTGGCAACTGAGTGCGAGCTAAATGTCACAATAAACGCAAAATAGAACAAAAATGATTTGCAATGTTTGATATCAATGTCACCAAGGAGCAGCTCGAGCTAAAATGCTGTGTTCTTTGTTTCTAGGATCAATACCAGTTCTGTTACAGAGCTGGCTTGGAGTACCTGGGAAGCTTTGATCACTATGCAACGTAAAAGACCCAGTATTGGAAGAAAAAAGCAGAGGGCCCTTTGGAAAGAAAACCCAGTGAGCCTCTCTTCTGAGCCATAAATTCCTGCTTGAGAAAGTACTCCTTAACTCCTTGCTAACAACTCATTAAGTGTTGGATGTGCGACATGACTTGTCAAAAAATGAAAAAGATGATTCCCGGAGGACCAAGTATTAACCAACCCCAATAAAACCTTGCCTTGGCGCAAAGTGAGGGAATCCTGACTGTTGAAGCATCGTATGGAATTACCTTTTCTTTTGCTTCAAGGATTCATTTTGGGGCTCATAAAACTGAATGAAACCAACACAAAAAAGTAAACGAACAATAATGACATCGTCAGAAATGCATCAGTGATTATGAACCATTACGAGAGGCATTGGAGGCACACAGAATTGTGGGGAAAAAAAACTTGATGCACATTGTAAAGAGAAAAAAATATCAGTTTCACAATCAAGTACACACAGACAACCCATCGAAAAAGAAGACAATGCTTGGTCCACAACAGCAGGACAGACTCAAAGTAATAATAATGAATAAATACCCCTTTTCCTGTCACAATGTTCATCATCTAAATTTGGGGAGAGGGTAAAGTTAAAATGATCTATGAAATAAATAAAAATTATTGATTTAGTTTTTTAGTACTTTATTATACAGCTGATGTGCTTTTTTTGAACTGTGTGAATTTCCTTTTTTTACACAAATTTATCGCTTGGAAAGAAGTGATAAAACGTATTTACGTAAATGTTCTTTTTTTTTTTTTAAAGCTGTAGAACTGTTCTGACGTATGTGCTTTTTTGCAGAGAATCTCTTTATTTTCTAATCTTTTATTACTTTTCCCCTCATTTTGTTGCACTCAGTGCACAGAATGGAATTCACACTACCAAAATGTAACTTGAGTTATTTTTTGGCTTAGATTGTTTTCTTTTTTTCCGTTGTTTTATTTGTTTTTTTGTCCATGATCACATACATGGTAAATTAATTACTCCCATAAGATAAACTGGGGCTTTGTGGAATCAACAGGGATGAGCAAAGTATGAAGTTGCTGCTACCGATTATCTTAGTTCTTCCATGTCAGAATGATAAGATAAGAGAGAACCTGATGAATTGGATACATGGATATATAAATATATGGTACAGATTGTCAAATATATGTGAAATATATACAGAAAAGATACATATATTATTAGAAATATATTGATAAATGACATAATTTATATAAAAGTATATGAAATATGGATTGTCTATGAAAGTGTCCAAATTACGAGTCGTGTGCTATGGGGGAAATGAAGAGATATTTCACTGGAATGCACATCAGTAGGACAAAATTGTATTCTGATTCAGTGCATCTTTTCTTGTGCAATAAATGTGTTTTTAGATAGGGTTTTTTTTTTTTTTTTGTGGGTATGTTATTCACTCATGACATTGTTGTTCCCCCGCAAGCGAGGTGTGGGAGTGGGAATGTCAGGTGCCAGTCAAAGCATCACTGGTGCATTCTCCGAGCTCTCAGCCAGTCTGTAATTAGTGTCAGAGGGTCCCATGGCCACACTCACCGCTCCACACAATAGGGCAAGGTACAAAGACGACACATTCTTGTGGTTCTTTAAAGCGTCCAACGGTAATAACATTTACTTTTCATTTTGCATTTAGAGTGCCTTATATTTATGCCTGTTTTATAATGTTTCATTTAACATAATAATGTATCCTTTGAGTAATCTAGGCATTTAGTGTAAATGTATAGTTTACCTTTTGTTTGTCATATGATGAGATTATATATGCAAATAAGAACATTTCAAAGCTCATAATTTTTCATTTTCAGTGGCCTTATTGTGGCTGAGTGAATTAGAATAAAGCTGTTTATATTTTATGGACCTCAACAGCAAAAAGTCAAGAGGACGCGGTAGTGTCGAGACATTCGCCCTGCGTCTTTTCTTGACAGTTTCAAATTTTGTCTGCAGCAGAGGTAACAGTCAGTCCATCAGTGCATGTATTCAGGCCCGACGTGAAGTTAACAAGCTTTTTACAGATTGTCACAACAGTCAAATTTTATGGCGATAATTACAGCATTTTCCAATGTTAAAAGGGTTCATCGTTAAGGAGAATGCCTAACGCAGGTCATCACTGGAGAGTTTCTTCTTAATGCCTTAGGTTTGGATTACGGACGTTGTGCGTGATACTACAGAGAGCAGATACAGAGAAAAGCAAAGTGCAACATATTATCGGTTCTGTTACCCTGACAATCCTTCAACACGTGTCATGTCCCATGTTTATGACAGAGTTGGACACAGGGGTGTAGTTTAGTTACATTTCTGCATCTTTTAACTTCTCCGTACCCTCTTTGATGGCTTTGTGGATGTGCATTCCAGGTGCTTTCTTTCCCTTGTTAACTCAAGCCACTATGTTTTATTTTTGATGTCTGCTTTGTGGATTTCTTTTGTCATAATTTTGAGATATAAAAGTGCTATTATTTATCCTCATGGTGGCTAATGTTACATTAATGTTCATGTTCATTTTCTCATCTCAGTCTCCTTTCTTTCTTTCTTTCTTTTTTTTTAATTATTTGTCATATGCATGGTGAAACATGGCCAGAGCTGGCCTGGTAGGAAGATTTGCACTTTCTCTATCTTTGTACTATGCACTGCCCTATTGATTCTAAACCCAATAATATATTACTTGAACCCATCTATAAAAAAAAAAAAAAATCTCCTAAACGTTCACGTTGTGTGTATGTAAATAACACAAAAAAGGTATCAACTCTTGAAAAAGACAAAAAAAAAGTTTGTGGCAAAAAAGAGCATCCATTCTGATGCCATGGTTACTCCAGCAGATGACTTCTGAAAAATCTGTCCCCCAACCATCTGTTCTTGTGGCTTTGCCATTCAAGCTTGGAGTGTCATTAACAGAAATAAACGTTGTGTTCTCTGCTCTCTCTATCTATCTCTCGTCTGGATGCATAGACTGAAAATTAAATAATGAAATTGTAAAAAAAAAAAAAAAAAAAAAAAAAATGGCTTGTTAAAAAGATCATACAATTACCTCTGATTAGTTGTAAGCGTAAACTGTTTCTTTTTCTGAATGAAAGGAGTGCTTTTTATTTTCTTACTTAGGTTACATTGGTGGCGAAAGAAGTCTGTATGAAAATCAGTTCTTTGCTGACACAAGTTCCATTTGTTATAAATGAATTCTATTAAAAAATGTCAGTGTTATGCATCGGCGTTTCACTTGTTTCCCTCCACCTCACTTTGACTTGAAAAGACTGATGAAGCTATTTTACCCCCTACTGGTCTGGGTCCAACATATTATCCACAGTTCTCTCATGAAAGGGGAAATTGAGCCTCACCACATTTGAATAGATTTCCGTCGCTCTGGTTTTTCTGTCACTGATGTCAGCCACAATGAATCATCAGGAGAACCTCTGACAGATGAAGTGCAACATTTTCGAAGCCAGCCTCATTTTAACAGAGACTTTTTTCTGGCAGGGTACAACTGACACTGTTGTGACAACAGCAATTACATTACACTAAATGCAGCTTCACGACTTAAGCACTGTACATTTTTGTTGCTTATGTTCTCATCTCCATTATGGTTATTACATTATGGCTGGAAATACAGGCACACACCAGTCTAGAGACACATTATTCAGAAAAATATGCTCCTTTATGCTGGACTATGGTGTGTTTGGGGGATTTGTCATGGTTTTATTGATGTATATATGCAGAAAACACATTTATACACTAAAAAAGCCATAGATGCATTAACTCTAAAACGTAGATTGACCAAAACACCCAAAACTTGCTATCAAACACACTGTTCCTTTCACATGCAAATGTGTAAATGTTAATCAATCATTTTAACCAGAAGGGCTGACCTCTGCTAAGGTCAGTAGTTTGCTCTTCTTCTCATTCCACAATATTACAATATTATTAAACCACAAACAAAACACTGTTTATCATGTACACTATAACTGGTTTTAACTGACAGTGATTGTTGGAACAAAGGTCTTTTCTTAGTTCTTAGTTGTGGTAAATGGCTCTCTAGTGTTAAAGAAAATCAAACAGCCTCAGCCCCTTTCTTTGTCATGGATAAGTTCTAAAGTTTAGGGGTCCACCTTGTCCTGTGCCCTAACTTTCAACCAAATTTCATCAAAATCAGTGCAGGAGCATTTGGACAATACTGTTAAACAGACATGAGTGATTGAATTAATACAGTGAATGCAAAGATTCAACTGGTAAATGCACGATAATAATAATAATAATAATAATAATAATAAGCTTAAGTCCTGCCCATTACCACCTGCCCCATGGGATCTCACCTTAAGCGGGGTACACACATAAGGATTTTCTAAATCTGAAGAGATTTTTATCTAGTACAGACCCCACACATGCAGATAAAAAAAAAAAATAAAAATAGTTTTGATGGTACTGTGTGTGGTGTGCTCCAATAATCTCAACACAGCACACCTCACATAACGATTCTCTCCCACCACAAATCTAGAATCTAGTCCTCCAAGCCAGAAATCTCACATGATCAAACATGAACTAACAATAATGAAGAAGAAGAAACATAGCAACAACTGGAAAACACAACACGCAACATGGAAGAGGACATACGAGAGGAAGGAATGATGGTGTTCTTGGGACTATTTCTGAAGTCCGCTGGACTTAATGTTTCAGGTCGGCCATGCTTGTTTTTATTTACGCCTGCTTTCTTGGTCCTCAGCTCACTTCTTGATTGGCTACATTCCATTCCACGTCACAAATCACGATGTAATGATTTGGGTGTTGTCAGCTTTCCCCACACACGAAGATTTTTGGTAATAATTATTGAACAAGTTCAATATTTACGATTGTCAGCCCCGACCCGTTTCAGAACCAATTATGACAAATTCACTCTGAACACACCTCAGATCACTGGATAATCTTATAGGATAATCTTCTAAAACATAAAATAATCTGGTGTTTGCTATCCTTGGTCGGGAAGGGGGTAAATCGGGACAAAAACAGCCCGATTATCTTTGTGTGTGTACCCCGCTTTCGATAAAATATGAACAATGGCTCGACAGAGAAAGGAGTAATTATTGATCTCATCTGAATTGTGTCGCCACTTATACATATGTTTGTCAGTTTAAAAAAAATATTTTCATGATCCAAGAAAGTCATGGTTTGTGGTAGAGATAGTAACGAAATGTTGAACGGTTTAATGGACTGTTCTCTTGTTGCATGTGATACACAACAGCAACACTAAAACTGTTGCTGCCTTGGCACATTTTACATCAGTCTTCAAGAGTGAGATGAAAAAGTATTAAAAGAAGGCAAATCACTCGAGTCTGGTCACACCGAAGCTGCAGAGACATCTTTAGTAACTCAGAACAGATCACAGAGACAGTTACAATGACGACATCTCCTTTTCTTTCCCGTGTCTAGTCGTTATATTTATGTGCTTTCAGTTTGATACTTCAACAGTTTTACCACTAACCGTCTAAAATTATCATTTAAATGGGTCATATTTTGCTAAACCCACTTTTATTAGTCTTTGGTTCATTTATTTGTGTATTTGGACCCTAATAGTTCATAATCTTTTAATTTGAACCCTCCAGGTGCTGCAAAGCTATCTTTATATACATTTTGGCAAAAATTGAGTGGATTTCTATAATCGGTTTTAATTCCTGCGTAATTTGTTGTGTCTATAACTAGTTACATCACGGCATTTGCACATATAAGGTCAAGACTTCTGATGAACATTTCTCAGAGTACGACAATTGTTGATCATCAGTAGTAGTTGTAGTTCATACTGAAAATATGTCCAAACTTAGAGCCGATTACCTAAAATGTTCAGTTTTTGGTTGAATGGGACAGAGCAGCACAGCCAACAACCTGGAGGGGGTGGGGCATGAAGTGACTCATTTACATTTAAAGGGCCAGCGCTCAAAATATCACTTCTTTAATCTGACAAACATGGGAGTAAATTATGCATGATTCAAATAGGATAAAAAAAAAAAAACTTGTAGAAAAATGTATTCTTTACTGTATGATGCAGAATCTATGCTTCAAACATTTCAGTAAAATGATGTCTGAACACAATGAGTGTTTATAACTATAATATACGTATCCCAAAAAGTAACAATGGAATCTGAAGTTTCCACTGTTTAATTGGATGTTTATCTTCTCAAATAAGTCAGAAAATGGTAAAAACAAAAGTCAAAGATGAAACCCTCTAATGCCTGGTTTGGTCCACAACCCAAATATAGTCAGTTTACTGTCACAGGTGGACAGAATACAGAAAATATTCCCATTTAACAAGTTAGAGTCAGAGGGTTTCGACCTGTACTTCCTTCTAAAAATTTCCCAACATACTCATTGATTGTCAAAATACTTAATTAATTTGGTAGCCAAGAAATAGTCTCTTTGAAGCTTTTGTTACGTGATTGAAATAAACACATCAGAATCCACAGAGATAAGTCAGCTGATCAGTCACATGACTTAAGCACTTACTATGTCAGAGTTTTCTGTTTCTATTTCATATCATGTCGATTAACTCTTTTAAAGCCAGCAAGAGCCACCCCAAGCAACTGCATTTTCTATTTCCATAAATATTTTCAGAGGCAAAACTTAAATTTATGTAAAATCACCGAATGAATGCAACTTACTGAAGTATAATATATTGCAAATATAAACCTGAAGCATAAAACTGTAATAAACATTTCTTAGAGAAACAATATAAACTCCTTGACAGCTGTGAACTGTTTGAAAATTGCCCGGAGACATTACTCTGAATTAGAAAACATTATTGCTCAGTATAACAAATGACAGATGCTGTCAGGTACGACGCTTGAGTTTCAAAAACATAACTCCTAAGTTTGCCATGAGATGTTTTTTTATGTATAACAAGCTTCCACAAAATATTAGATCCCAGATTATAGCCATAGACGTATAGAGGTAGAAAATATTCCTGCAGAAATACTTTATGAAAAGCAGTACATAATGAAAGAACTAAACAGATTATGCTGCAATGATTTTAAATAGAGCAGTGTGTATTTGCCCATTTCCTCTTTCTAAATTACTACTCAGATTCATGGAAGGCATGAGCTGAAACAGGAAAAGGAAACACCCATGAAGGACCTTGAAAACCCCCTGGTAATGGTGAATTTTATGATACTTGCGTGTGAGCTCATTAAGCATCAAAATTGTCAAAATGCATCAATGCCATCCACATTTTCCCTCCTCCCCACACATATTTGGGACATGATTTCCCACGTACACGTGTGCCAAAAGACCATTAACATTTCAGACACCATAATGAGCAGTGGAATCGACAGACTCCCCTGAATACTAGAGTATCATATTACCGTGCCCGCAGAATTGCATGTGACATGTAGGAAAATGTTCACAGATTACTGGATGGCAAGAACAATTATTGCTTTCTCTTGTTTCCGACAATTTGATGGAAATTGGTTCCAATGACTTTCTAAATTTCTTGAGCAATCATGCTTAAGCAGATGTCCGCTTCAGGAGACAAAAGAATTGAACAAAATAAGGAACTCCTACTTTCATCATCTTTCATTTTTCACCGGAGACTGCACTTCAGATGTGTTGAGCAGATGTTCCGCCTTCGTCTCTCAGCACTTTCTGCAGAATTATGAAAGCAACCAGCCAGTCACAACACTGTGCACAAGTCATTTCTCATTTATCCCTTTTCCCCCCTTAAACAACGACAGCTTGCCTTACTCCCCCAGTGCTTTTTTTCCCACATCCTAAATTTGATGAAACAAAGGCTGGGGAGGACTGCGCCCTTGTTGTCCCACAGGAGAGGGACTCAAGAATGAGGCGTTTTTGTTTAATTTATTGATCTTAAGAGAAGAAAACCTTTTCATACTAAATTCTAGTCGAGCAAAAATAATTACCTAACTATGTGTTCAGAGAGCTCAGTAATATTGACAGGTTACTTTGATCAAGCAGTGTGACGCCACCCACTGTGTTCTTGATGCTCCTTTCCTGTTGATAAGCAATTAGGTGCTACAAGTCTGGCATCTAATGCATTGGGTTGTGACTGATTTTCACCAATAAGGCATCTAACAGTTGGGCTGTGTATGTATGAGCACCGGCTAAATATTTACATGCAGCTCATCAGTCCTCCTGGATTGCTTTGTTGTTGTTGTTGTCTGTTAATGATGTTGGCGCATATCAGCAACAAAAATATGAGACTTCTCAACAAAGAGTAATATGCAAAAGTAATGTGTGATTTCATTTTTAGTTTGTGATTGAACTTTTCTTCCAGCCTGTGTGTCATTATATGCAGGGTGCGATTTGTCAAAAAAAACACAAGGGGGGGGTTCTCAAATCATGAAAAAACAAGCAACCAACAGGCCTACTTCTTTTAACGGCAGGCTCTATTATACATCCAATAGTTGAACATTCATCTTTAATGTAAGTGTTTAAGGACATAGAGCACCCCAAAATGTTCATGTGCCATTTTTAACATGTCAGTCCATGTATTAAGGCGGCCATGATGGGGACGTTTGCGAATTCCAAGACTGCCGACAGTTTGATTCAGGTGAGAGTTAGTGCCAGCAGTGTAGGCTATAGGCGTAAGAAAACTCAGTCACAACTTGCCTGTTATTTCAATTGGTTTTTAATCATTGATGGGGTTGCCCCCCCCCCGTGGATGAAATTCATTCAGCAGAAGTAAGGATGTAAAAACCAACAAATCGCACCCTGATTATATGACAGTAGAAGGAATATGTTTGTGTTTTTCTTCATAAACTAGCAATATTATTAGCATTACTTATTTATAACATTATGGAAAATGGTGTCACTTTATCACCAGTGTATCCAGATCTCCATCTGATAATCACATATACATATATTCAAATGTACAAAAAAATATTTCTTATTCATTGCTTCCCGCCGTGTTTTGCAATCTGTTTACTGTATATGTTCATTTCACAATCACAATGAAAATGTTATATCACTCTGCAAGTTATCAGATTTTGGTTTACAGCCTTATTATTTCCAATGCATTTACATACCAATATTACGATCTTGTAAATGATTTCTTATATTCTTAGTCTAATCAACATACTAACAATTAAGTATGTGGTACTTAGCATAAGCAACATTTAAACAATAATCTCCTAGTGAAATTAGCAGTACTTTTACATAACTAAATAATCTAAATACTGATAATGGGGAAAATTCCACTTCTGCTACATTTAGGGTAGATTTCCAGTCCACAAAGATAAGCAGCAAAGCTTCTTACAGTTCCCTAATGTTCACTCACTCCAATTTTTTTGCAAGTACACTGGAATACAAATTACTTCGTCTAATTACTGAGTAAACAACAGCCATTTCAGTTCCGTCTTTAACACGTTGTACAAGGTCAAGTTCAAACCATAGCGGTGATTTCATTTACTTGTTGGGTGCAGAGCTCAGACCCCTGTCACCAATCCACTGTCACAGCTGGCTGAAGGGAAAGCTAATATTAAACTTGAGAGCTAAGCAGCTGAGTAAACAGACATTGCACTTCCTGAATTCTTGGCTTGAATGGACTAAAGGCACAATGCAGAACAAGTGGAGCGACTGTGGGCTGCAATTTAAATGGACAGCTACGGGTCTGCGAGCAGCGGGACCCGGGGGCCTTTCGCCGCCAGAATGGTGAAGGCTGTTGTGTAGCGGAGAGACAGGCACCATGCCCTGCAGCGGGCTGATGATGATGATCCATATGGGGATCCTCAATGGAGCTGGCTCCCAGTTCAGCGATGACGAACCCAGATAAGAGCTGACACTGCTGCCAACGCTACATTGACTTTGTCTGCACATCGCATTAGAGCTACTTCCAAAGCAAAAGGAAGGTTTGACCTTTAGTTAATACTGCAACAGCACAGCAAGGGTAAAAGGAAGGGAGGACAAAAGGCAGCCAGAAGAACGAGCCTATTAGACTGATAGTGTATAATGCGTATTTGTGTTTCTTTTGAAGTTCTCTTTAGTACTTGTGGACCAGGTGAAAATTTGCAAAGAAAGACAGTTTCTTTATGTGAGAGGCCAAGTAAAACAAGGCAGGGAGGGAGAGAGTAGAGCCATAATTGATGAAAATGGAGAAGGAAAGGGGTAGACACAACTTCAGTGAAAAGGTTGACTGGAGAAAAAAGGCAGAGACGGTGAAAGAGGGAGAAGAGAGGAATCTGGCATGAGCCAACAGTTGCCGCAGTGTAAAAACCTCTGAAGGTTAATTTCTCCGGCTCAGCATCTTGCCAATATCCCTGCGATCAGAACCTCTGTAGGCCAGCCATCTGCTTCCCCTTCCCTCTCCGCCACTGCACTCCTCATTCCTAGCCGGCTTCATCTGGGAGTGGACATGCATCAGGGCACTTTTAGGAACTAATCCCTGCATGTGTATGTGAGAGGGAAAAGGGGGTTTGGGTATTCACTGATGACAGAAAAAAACAAGTTACAGGATAAATAATTCCCTAAGAGTACAAGAAAATGCTTCAGTAGCTGTGTTTTTATGTGCATTTAAAAGTACTGCATCAGAAAAGGTCGACAGGAATACTAAAATTAGGGGAAATATAGAGCCGAATTCCACAATTAATAAACTTAATGGGAGATGGTGATACAGAGATGCAAAGTCAATAGTAATAAATGTCAAAACTTCATGTTTTTCAAGTTTATAAGTTGATTTATCATCCTGAGTGCAAACAGATGTCGGTTTTGAACTGTTCTTTAAAAAAAGAAAAACTTGCCCTGCAGCAACTGGAGCAAAGAATTAAAAACATTATAACGACTGTTCAATATCAGACTTACACAAGTAAAACTGAGGAAAACAAAAAAATAATTAATATTTGTTATCTTTCAGCTGATGGAGTAAACAAAATAAAGCCAAAAATAGAAGAAGTGCCACATTAGTTAATGAAATTTACAGTTTTTACAACATTATACCAGTATTTTCTAATTGTATGTTTTCTTTTCTGTCGTTAGCGTGCATTTTAATTATCCATATGATTATTTTGCTATTTTGTCTGTAGTCATTTAACTTACTTTTTTCCACGAAAACAAAACCATGAATAAATGAATTTCCTTACATTACCTAAAATCCAAAACCCCAGCGTCACCTGACTGACAACATACGAAACATACACTATATATAGGCTACTTGAAGTGAATTTGAACTTCACAGCAAACATCAATTATCCTGTCAAGCTTCAAAAAACGAACAGGAAATATAATTTACGAGCTTCCCGACAGGTTTTAGTTGCAACCTAAAGCAATAATACACCTTCACTTTGGTGCTCGGCTGCAATCTTTTCATAGACTGCCACTTCACCAAGGGGATAAGTACTAAAGGTATATTTTTTGTGACCTCAGAGGACACTGTGTCAATTATTCTGGGTATGGTTCTGTGGAGGACTTCATTCCCTAATCAAAATAAATGGCCAGGGCAGCAGAAAGTGAATGGAGCTAAGCCCCCAATATTCCTTCGAGACAGGAGGGGGGTTTGGGCCACAAACAAATCCATTACCTCAAGGTAAATAGGACGCATCAGCACTCTGGCCCATTTGAATGGTTCCAGCCCCGTGACCACCCCCCATCCCCACCCCCTGCACTGGATTCTTCCATTTTTGACGCAGGAGCTGATAGGAAGTTTCTTTTTTTCCCCCTCCTCGCACACCACCCTGCAGTCAATCTTACATAATACATTCTGATGATAAAACTCTTCGGCGTATGGCAGCTCTGCTAACTGAAAGTGGCTGTGACTAACTCACTGTAATGGGAAAATTCAGCTTCCTGCGTATAATGGGAAAAACGTGGAGGAAGTGGAAGTTCAAACTTTAATGCAATGCTGTAGCCTAACGTGGTCTTAAGCGATTCATGGAGGGGTTGGAGGTGGGGGTGGGAGTGTAATTAAAATGAGCTGTCATGAAATTAAATGTTTTTTTTTCCTTCTCTTCTTTTTTTTCCCCTTCACCAGCTGGTAGTCATTTCACTGTCAGGGTGTGTATAATTTCAGCTGATAGTGGAGACACTTTTGCTGTGAGGCACTATTTTTTCACAGCAAGAGTGCTTTTAGGGAGCTCCTCATACACAAGCAAGGCTTTCATATTGTCCATCTTCCTCGTGATGTCTTGTTTGCAACAGTTTTGCCTCTGTCATTAGCCAGTGTTATAACAGGGAATCAGTCATGCTTGTAGAAGGTTTACAGTCAGGGAGTAAGGTGCTGGACCGCAGTATCAAAGAAAAACTGTTATTTTGAAGGCCAAGGCTTAATAACTACCTGTGGGGAAGAATAATTTGGAATTACTGGGTCAAATAATTTTATGACCACTTTAATTGATATGCACAAGACAAGTTTCAGTGTATTTATAGTTTTTTTTTTCCTTAACGTATGATCAGTTCCGTGTTCTCAATAGTGCTCAAAATGCTCTCAATTTCAAAATAGTGCTTCAGGGAGACTACTGAGTTGAACCTTTCATCTGTTGCAGCTGCTATCACAGTTATAATATTACTTTTGCCCTACAACAGGGAGGTTGTTAAAGCATATCCACTACTGACGGCCAAGGCTAAGAGTCGCTGGCCTTCAGCTCAGTTGGAGGCAGATTCCATTTTCTCTGCTAGGCGGGGATCCCCACCTGAAGCTACTGAAGCGCAGATATTGTTGTCATTTAAAAAACATTTAGCGGCATATTCATCTGCGAGCCGAAAGGTTTGTGTGTGGGGTGAGCGATGTATTGTGGCGTAAAAACTGGTAACTCGTTAAACGCATGCTAATGAGCGCTCGGGAGCCGGCTGGATTTTGTAGTTGGTGCGGGAAGACAAATGAAAATTGGTATCGACTTCGCTAAAATGAGACAAGGAAGCAGATGGAAAATGGAAATACATTAAAAAATGAACCGACGTTGCCATTCCCTCAGAAGAAACTTGCCTGTGGTGTGTTTATTTATGTAGACATCAAACTCGCAGCCACTGACAAAGACCTCCAATCAAACAATTAATGCAGTAAAACACAAAACAGGCTTAAAACTATAACCTTGAAATAAGCTTTTCTTTTCCCCCCTGTTATACATTAAAACAGGGCTGAACAGATTCCCCAGAGAGTGAGTAAAGCAGAAAAGAGGCGATGGCTGACTGCTACTGCTCAGGGCCATACAAGAGCATTTAACTAGCAGAGATTAACTACTGTATTCCCACTGGTGGCCTAGATGTCCTAGTGTACCGCCTCAGGGAGGAGAGATAACAGAGGCAGCGATGGAGAAAGTAAAAGAAAAAGAGGAGGTGTTGGTGAGGTGTCTATGTAGTACTGACAGCTTTGGTCACTTGAGAGTACAGTGACAGGTGATACAAAACAAAAACAGCCTCTCGACTCCATTATTCCAGTGTCTGAGCAGCACTTTATTGTAAGGTTACAATAGGATCAGCAAATCATTTGTCGAGTAAAAATAAATGAAGACACGAATGTCGAGAGTTTGATTATTCTTCTGTAACCGTTTTGCATTTTTAAAGGGTAATGTATTCATTTAGAGGGTAAAATCTAGGAATAATAATGAGAATAAGATGTCATGACAATATTTTTACACCGTCTCATCTTCAACTCTCGCTCTTTCTGAGGTAGTTTTCAGTTTTAAAAACAAATATTGAAAATGATGGCATAGCAGCTGTGTTTATTGTCAATTTATTCCCTCCTGAAAACTGTCTCTCATTTCCTCTGCGTCTTGATTTGCCAAATGCAGACATGGCACTCATCACTCTAATGCAGACAGACACATTGGTGGAACTTTTTCCAATTTCTCCAGATACATCTACAATGTTTTCCTGGGCTATTGCTTGTTAGACTTCATAACATCACAGCTTTACCCAGTGGCGGTCACGTAATATATACACTCTGTACATGGTATGTACACTCAAATAAGTCACAGATGATGCAGATGTTTAGTGTGCAAGTTTTACAAAGACATACAGTCAGTAGTTACCCTGTGAAATCTGACTATGATATAACCTCCTCTGTCCTGTCACTGAACAGATTAAAGATTGTTATATAATGTAGTTCATGTTGCTATTCAGTACACTGAAATAAACAGCATTATCCTGCTGATTAGAGTTACTAGTGCTGATCAATATAATGGATTTGCATTGTTATCCTGATGAGTTTACATGCACTAAATACATTCTGAAAGACATTCTGACACGCAGTGAATAAGAAAAAATATTTTGCTTGCATACATGAGTCTACTGTTTGTGCAACAAGTAGCAGAGGGTTTAAATATTTTAGTTCTTGAAGATATCTTCTTTTTTACTCTGCCCCCTGCAAGGGGTCTTGTTTTTGGTTTGGTTTGTTTTTGTTTGTTAACACTGTAGCAGTCAAACTATTGGTTGAATTCATACCAAATTTGGTTCATAGACTGCAAGTGAAGTGACCCACAATAGACGTGGTTACATTTTGGGAAAAGTTGGTCAAAGTTAAATTTTTTTAATGAATTTTTTAAATGTTTTTTTTTTCTCCCATTTACTTATAATGGGCAAAATTTCAAATGTCTTACATACTAAACATACATTTTGTTTCAATTTACTTCGAACTTGTCACATATATAGAGGCAATTGATATGCTGACATCAGCACACGCATAGACATGATGACATCAGCTGGATCAATGCCAAAATAAGCTACAATATGTGCGAGGGGCGGGGTTTGTTGTGCCTAGCACCACTTGTTTCAAGATTTTTTGTACGGGTCAAAAAATTTCCCTGGACCAACTTTAGCTTTGATTATGGGATGCATTTCCTTTTGAATCATTTATGCTATGTAATGCAGTGTCACAACATGTATTTTTATACAAAACTGGATTGAGATTGGTCAAGATCTTGTATTGATGATGAGGAGTTGGACCACTATGTAAAGTCTTTTCCACCACATCCAACAGATTATCAGTGGGGTTCAGGTCTGGACTCCTGATGAATCCTTGTATTGTTATCTTAGAATATGCCTGCTTCATCAGCGAAGAAAAGAAATCCACTAATGTTCAGACCTGGTCGAGTATATTCAGGTTCAGCTGGTCTCAGTTTAGGGACATAACATTGTAAACCTAGACCTGACCAACTGAGCCAACCTTAGATCATAACACTGTTCCCACAGGCTTGTACAGTAGGCACTAAGCATGATGGGTAATCATTTCATCCACCTCTTTTCTCACCCTAATGCACTAGTCACTCTGCAACATGGTCCATCTGGACTCATCACTCGTTATACTCTGTAACATGATGGCTGTTTAATTAACAAGAAGCTACTCACCACATGAGTTGCAGTTGAACAACTTGTTGCAGCTGAAACATATTAATCACTGCAGTAATTTTATTCAGTGGAAGGATCTGAAACCCAGGTAGAGACTTTCAGTCCACTTTTTTCTTTTTGGCAAAGCAGTGTAGTGTTGCTATTCAGTTTCAACACTGAACCTATTAAAACTTGAAGCACACACAGTATTTGTGAATTCAAGTTATGTCATCACAACAATCAATATTGTTGAAGGGCAGAACAACATGGCCAAAGAGATCAATTTCATATCATATACAGTCGCAGAAAAAAATCTAAGATCAAAAACAATGGTTCTGCAATCAAGTTGTAACTCCTGTGTGTATCATGCAACTAAAACAGACAGACAAAAAAACAGAATGCCTAAAAGCACTGTTTTTGTCAGTACAATGCCATAGATATTGATGTAAGAACTGAAGTGATTGTGGTTATTATCAAGAAAACATGGAAAATGGCTCGATATCAGCTCTTAAATTGAACTCTTATGAGCTTTTTTTTTGTTGTTATCATTATAGTTGTCCAATCACACGTACCTTTAGTTGGACCAGGCATTAAAATGAACAAGAAACTCAAGAAAACAAGGGTGGTCTAATAATTTTTTTCTGCGACTGTATACATTTGGATCAATTAATGTTGATCATTATTGCAATACATCCTCTTGTCCATGCCTTTGTCACATTCCAGCTTGACGAGTGCAATATTCTAATCTATAGTTCATCATCATCAAAAGCTGTCAATAAGCACCAGTATATCCAAAATTCTGCAACTCATCTACTTAAACACTCTGACCCATGACCACATCACCCCTGACTTCCACAACCTCCACTGGCTCCCCATTCTCTACAGAATGTGGTTCATCCCCTGTTTACCTGTCTGAGCTTCTCCATTGACACACTACCACCAACACACTCCACTCTGCTGATAAAAACCTAATGACACCTCCCATTGGGGCCTAACAAATCCTGGGGTGAACTGGGCTATTTCCATCCCTGCCCACACTCTCTCAGAGTTTCGTCTTCACTGTCCACATTCAACAAACCCTCGACTCACCTGTTAAACTCCACCTTCAAACAATGACAACATCCTCTCCTCACATCCACTTTGTCCGATCCATTTTCATTTATTTAAGTGTCTTTGAGTGTCTTGAAAAGTACTATACAACTACAATGCATTATTATTTGTCCAGTTTAACAGGTGACTGAAAGTTGAATAAATCAGTTGGTTATTTGTAATCTTTAACGTTTTCTGCACAGAACATTAATCCATAGACCCAAACATCCATCACCGACCAAAAGCATCTACTGATCTAAACTGTGTAATATCTGTTGATCCACTAATCCTATGAATCCATGTAAAAAAAAAAAAAAAAAAAAAAAGGTGTAAAAGGTGTAGTCTTCCATCTTTTCATGATCAGCAGATATAACCATTTGAATGTGAAATATGTAAACACCATCATCTTCTACAACATTAATTCAGCAGTAAAACCCATGGAGTTGGATCAATGACAGTGGATGGACACACCTGGTTTATGTTCAAATAATGATATATTTTACTGAAAAATCATTTTCTTCACTTTTCTGTGTTTTTGATCAATCTATAATCTGAGCTTTTATGAACATCTACATGATCAGTAAATTAAATACAGGAAAATACCTGATTTTCACTTCAAAATGCAAAATGCAGATCATAATATTAGAATAGATGGCGATAAATCACTTAAGAAAGGTTGTGAGAAAAATTCAAGTAGGAATTGCCACAAAAGTAGCTCTGGCTCTTTATGGGTTAAATGGTTACTAGCGTGTTGACTCGTGGGGGTCCACGGGTTCTAGATGTGGCAGATTTTATGCTGTTGTGTATTCGTGCATGCTGTACTGCATTTGTCCAGCAGTCACCGCCAAAGCGTTTTGACCAAAGCAGCGTGATTACAAGGCTATTGTATTCCACAATTACTAATAGCTCCCAAAATATCAGTCCTATCAACTTGCTGTTTTCACCTGTCTGTTCTTTGACCCAAAATACACAAGTATGCCAAACTACAGCAGTCAGCTCTTTATAGATTTTGTGTGAATCCCCAGACACACAAACACAGCAGAGGCCACTTGGCTTTTATAATATAGATCAATTTTATACAAGCTATAAATGGTAATTTGTGATGTTTTGTGTGTGATATTTTTGTGCATATACACTATAGCCCGCATAAAATTGGAACAAGTTTGTTTTCGGACACATTCCTCTTTTTATTCTCATTTATACACATCAGTAATCACCTTTGACATGGTGTAATGATTACATACTGGTTCTAGTTACACTTTATCAAGAATAACTCACATTGTCACAATCAATTCATGAGAAGAGGTGAAAATATATTTCAGCTTCATGGGCAACAATGTACATCATTTACAGCCTATTTGATTACACCCACATTATGACTACTTTTCTGATCTAGATTTTCACAGAGATTTTATGGTTATCACTCATTTATTTTTGGCCCCTTTGTAACATCTCATTAAATGTCAGTCTAATATTACCCATATACAGTGTAGGTTTTCATAATATACAAATGGGCTACATGGGTGGCTTTGGAAATAATTACTGAACCACACACTGTGACTTTTCTGTCTCTTCCTTTGTGGACTCAAATACCAAGCTGTTACTTGGTAATTACACAATATTGCTAATTAATTATCTTTTTACTATCAAACTATTGCCCCTCTCAGTATTCTGTTGTATTACTAGGCTATTATATAAATGCCTACATATGCTCCTACGAGATAAAGTATCTGCCTTTTCAGAATTGTCCAACTTTGTAAAGTACCAATATGGCAGTGTCAGTGAGAGAGAAGGGAACTGTCCTGCTGTAATTTGTCTATTTCTATCACTATGCATAATTTAAAACACAGGGCTATTTTAGGGGCATTGTGCAGGCTGGCAAGAGAGCAGGCAGAGTGTGAGCCAAGTGAATCTGAGTACAAGACTAATGATGGTAATGGCTGCAATTATATATATGGCCATGTTCTCATTTGGCTCACAAAGTCACTCCCTTTTCTCCTCTCTCCTTTCATTTTTAGTCTCTGCCTCTACCGCCTTTTTCATCCGTCACTTTCTCTACATCTGTGTCTTTCTCTGTCATTGTGTTGTACCATCGGAGCCTTTGTAGACAGGTGAGGAGAGAAGAGAGCGTTGCCTCCATTCTGCTCGCCTATCTATCCTATTCTATCTGTCTAACTGTGGTGACACTGACGGTGCAATGACAAAAATCCCAGGGTGCACGGCACCAATCTGATGATGCTGCGCCGTCGTCAACTGTCACCCGGATCCCTTTGACATCTTTAGTGTGCTCACTGTAAAAATTAAAACGTGCTGTCTGGAGATAAACGGTTTCAGACTCTCAGCTATTTGAATATCAGGAAAAATTGAATTTGATATAGTTTTATTAGACTCTGCACTTAAAAGGTAAAATATTTGGACCAATCCCAGTTCACCCCTTGGCCCTCCCCCTTACCCCTCCCCTTGTGCGTTCACATAAAGGGGTAGGGGTGTCCCGATTCTTGATGAATTGGAGGGGGAGGGCTAAGGGGGAGGGCTGTTTGGCCCTCAAAACAGAGTTTTTTCAGGACCACACAACAAATAGAGGGGTATGAGAAATCTCCCGTAATTCTGTTCAAATCCTCGGTAAGATGGAGGTAAACACAGCAAAAAAAGTCCAGCAGTGGTGCAAAGAAACACACAAATGTACGTATTTTCTTTGTAAATAACTTAATCATTTGATCGACCGTTTTATGCCGTTTCAATGTGTTACAGATCGCATTACTGCGGTTGATATTTGATATCTGCAAAAAGATGACCAAAGCCCATGGAACAGAGACGGTTCCAGCTGCTGATGCATGATGAATGCTTTCGGAAACAAAGTTGTCGCATCTGTTTATAGCGGCATCAATGACTGCTGATGATGTAACAGGCCTCAAAGGGTTGTTGCATTTCATAGGGGAATGTTTCAACCCCGGGGTGGCACGGTGGTGCGGTGGTTAGCACTCGTGCCTCACAGCAAGAAGGTCCTGGGTTCGATTCCAACCTTGGGACCTTTCTGTGTGGAGTTTG
>JAPQRP010000012.1:15087181-15099627 GCA_037367295.1 Apogon hyalosoma | reverse complement strand
ACTGATCTAAACTGTGTAATATCCGTTTATCCACTAATCCCCTTAATCCATGTAAAAAAAAAAAAAAAAAAAAAAGGTGTAAATTAGTTTGTCATATTTTCATTGTCATCAGATATGACCCATTTGGATGTTCAGAGACTCCATAATGAACATGAAAACACGGTCATCTTTTAAAACATTGATTCACAAGTAAAAACCATGGAGTTTGATCAATGACAGTGGATGGAAATGCTTGGTTTATGTTCAGTTAATGATATATTTTACTGAAAAACTAGTCCATGTTCAGTGACAGACATTAGTGGCTATTGCATTTATATTATACTGCAAATGTAAGAAACACATCAAAGGACCATAATACCAATTGTTTTATAATACAATTTTTCATAATAGTGTCAAAGAGGTTGGGTGTTTCCCACAGTGTCAATTTTAAGGTCAGAATATCAATCAATGTACAAAAGAATGCTAGATTTAGATTCCTTATGGTCTCCCCTTTACAGACGTACCTTGCATTTTAAAATCGGACCATTGGTTGCTGAGTTACAGCAATTTGAAATTAGGCTGCCACAGCCTTCTTCACAAAAAGTGAGTAACTGAAATTATCATATCGCCAAAATCATTTGTCTGATAGTTAAAATTTGGAATTTTGGCTTTTCTGGCTATGAATTATCTATATACCAAATTTCATTAAAAAAAATTGGAAGGGGTGAGGTTTTAAAATGGCATTTTATTGGTTGATCTGACATGGACTGACCCAGCTATGTGACTTTTCTGCATCTTGCACTGAGGCCGTTTTTTTCACTCACCTGCGCAGCACACATTTAAAAGTTAATCACAGAGTCCAGTGTCCAGATAAAGAGTGCAACTTTCATACCAATGTCTACTCCACATTTAATGCTCACACTAGCGCGTTGACCTGTGGGAATCCATGAGTTCTTGAAGCAGTGGAGTTAATAAAATGGGGAGCTGAGCTAAGCTTACTGGTGTAATACACAGATTAGGAAAAAATATAATGGCCCTCATTTTGTTTATGTATTTAAATCAAAAATAACAGATAAGAATGCATTCATAGATAACTTACATATTTCTTTGAAAGGACTTGACATCATACTGTAAAACTTAATCACTTTCACATTACTTGAGTTGATTATGCTTACTGGTGATTTTGAAGTGTCCAATCCACTAGGAACTTCTAAAAAGCACAAAATGTGTGCAGTGTATTGGGTTTTAGCTAATCTTCCATCAAAATATAGGTCCAACCTTTACTCACTCCAGCTTGCTCTATTACGTAAAGTTTCTGATGTAAAAGAATATGGCTATGCTAAAATTCTCCATCCTCTCATCCAAGATCTAGTTTCTTTGGAGCAACATGGTATGTGTGTTGAGAAATTGGGAGAATATATTAAAAGTACGGTGCTGTATGTGGCAGCTGATAACTTGGCTCCTCATTCATTGGCAGGATTCTTCGAGAACTTTTCAGTGGACGGGTGCTGCAGGTTCTGTATGGTAACAAGTATGGAGATTCACAACAAGGAGGTATGTTCAGGCACCTTTGAACCTTGAACTAAAGACAGATGCAGGTGCAGGAAGTACAGCAGGATTCCAATTTGGCTAAACAGTACAGTGTACTGACTGACAGTCGAGAGCATTTTCATTTTGCTCGTGGTTACCCTCCTGATATCCTGCATGACCTTTTGGAAGGCACTGTTCCTGCTGAGTTATCACTCTGCATTTCAGACCTGATTGCTAAGAAATACTTCACCTTAGAAACACTGAACTATGCTTTCAAGTCTTTCCCATATGCTTCTAATGACAGAAATGACCAGGCTCAGCCTATTGCCCCTTGCTTCTCCACCAAAGGGACCACAGGTGGAAATGGCCATAAGAACTGGGCTCTAATCAGACTGCTTCCACTTCTCATTGGCCATAAAATACCTCAAGCAGAGGATGCATGGAACATTCTCATGCATCTTAAAGATATTGTTGAGTTGGCTGTTGCAACAAGACACTGAAGAGTCAATTCACTTCCTTGACTGGGAAGCGCAAGAACATAGGGAACTGTTGCAAACTACATTTCCTGCTTTCAAACTACATCCAAAACACCACTTCATTGAGCATTATCCTCAGCTTATTAAGGCATTTGGCACACTTTCAGATGTGCGTTTCAAGGGCTAACACAAATTCTTTAAATGGGTTATTCAGAATGCTCACAGCTTCAAATACATAGCTCTTACACTAGCTGTAAAGCATCAGAAAAATGCAGCTTACTATTACTATATTACTATCAATATAAGACTCAAGCTCATTTTTAAAGCCCCCATTTGAAATGGACAAGGTTACAACAGCATCAATCTCATCTATTACTTAGAATATCTGACACGTCCTCTGCCAGAGAGTTCCTCCGCTTGTAAGCATTCTTGTCTTCAGTTTATGTCAATGGAATCTGATATTTTGTTGATATGTTACTCTCTGTTGGCTCATGTTCTGGCCTCCCTGAGTTTAAGCAGATCAAACAGATTGTGGCAATTAACACAGAGATCCTGTTTATCTGCAACCCGTTGACTGCATGGTACCATGAGCATTTAAGATCCTTTGAACTCTGTCACAGCACTAACTCACCTCTCTGTGTGGTGCAACTAAAAGAGCTGAATGATGTTTTCCCTCTTTCTGGATATGAATTTGGGGAGGAATTATTAGTGACACTGAGGCGTTACATTCTCTGTTAAAAAGCTTAAAGTGTCCTTGCTGGATTCTTACACATGGCTCAGACAGAATTCTAAACAATGCTTAAACATTCACATTTTCAGCTGTTTTACAAATGCACTACATGTATTACACAAATATCTGTATATTGTAACTTGGCAATGGCTCAGCAACCAACTGTTATTGAGGACATGCCTATTTCTAATGAGCTAATTATTGGTTTTTCCCCCCCCCAACATGTTGGCACACCAGAAGATGACTTTGACGGTCATTATCACAGAATCAGATATAAGAAAGGTCATCCTGACTGCAAGACCTGCTACAGTGGAGGATTTGATTAATCCGTTTACAGCAACACTGGGACCTGATGACAACTTCTGTCTTCAGTTTAAAGATCCTGAATTCAGCTATGAACTATGCAATCTGACAGATATTGAAGAGCTCAAAGAAAGGACAACAGTCAGACTCATCCCTGTATTTGATCTGGTACCTGTCTGAACATCTGATGAAATCCAGAGTGACACAGTACAGCAGACAGAAATCCTCTCACGTCATCTGGGGAGCAACATAAACCATGGCCAGAATTATTTGAAATTCCAAAATTTTCTGTTGACGTAGAGCACAGACTTTGGCAAGCAAATCTGCATTGTCTCCATGATGGCACACATCTGAAAGTATCAAAGGAGCTGAAACATGAGGTCCTTGAGAGACTGGCTGAAAGCATGTATAGCTACACAGCATATCCAAATAATGCTCAGTTTGAAAGTGTAGCACTAGCACTGATAACTAAACACCCCTGTCTCCAGGAATGAGGCTCATCCAGTCGCTGTAGTGGTTGGAAAAACAGCCTGAAATAAAAGTTAGGATGTCAAACTCAATTTAGTTCAGGGGCCACATTCGACCTAGTTTGATCTCAACTGGGCCGGACCAGTAAAATAATAGCATAATAGCCTTGAATAATGACAACTCCAAACTTTTCTCTTTGTTTAAATACAAAAATATAAGATTAAATTGTGACAATATTTACATTTACATACTATTAAACAAAAAAAAGATGCAAATAACCTGAAAAAAACTGAAATTTCTTATGAAAAATAAGTGCCATTTTAACAAAATATGCCTAAACTTAACATTTCTACATGTGCATTGCTGATCAGATCTACAAAGGCACAAAACATTTAGTAACAGGCATTGCATTGTTACTCCATCCCCCAAAGGGGAGGCAAGGGGTATTGTTTTTGGTTCGGGTTTTTGTCTGTCTGTGTGTTTGTCAGCAAATTTACACAAAAACTACTGGACCAACTTCCATGAAATTTTCAGGTAAGGTGTGAGGTGGTCCAGAATAGATCCCATTAAATTTTGGTGAATGTAGGTCAAAGGTCAAGGTCAAAGTCACAAAAATTGTGTTTTCACAATGATAAGAGATAGGGCAAATCAGGAATTTCTTTTTCATTCCTGTATACTCAATTTTGCATATAGCTTCTTTTTGCTATCACTGTTGATGTGCATTGACATCAGAACCTTGAAGGCCAAATCTGAAGACTCTGGGTCAAAGGTCAAGGTCACAATGAAGGTCAACATCAAATTTTGGATATAACTTTTGAACTATTCATCTTAGAGACTTCCAATGAGCACCAAAATGTTCATCTTTCAATTCTGCACCTTATGGTTTGGTTATGGTTTGTAGATTTTGACCTATTGTTGACTGAAGTCGTTGGGGTAACTCGGTCAATACCTAAAAAACTAAAATGGACTATCATGGAAAAATGAGTGGAGATAGAGACTTAGTTACTATTATTGACAGATAGGGACATTTCAGGTTGTTCATATTTGTTCAGGTTATTCAAATTTTATTGATAAAGGATAGTTTGGAAATATAGGCTAAATATTTTCATAATTTAAAGTTATGTTTTGCAATAACACACAGAAAAAAATTAAGTTGTCATTATTTATAGGCATAATGTAATATTTTTATTCACATTAAACCAAAAATAATATTTGGAGTCATTATTTATAGGTTATCATGCTATTATTTTATTTGCAAATTCATTCCATGGGCTGGAGCTGAACCTTTGGGCCACCTGTTTGACACGTGATGTAGGTCATTATATAGTTCAGTGTTCTTAAAGGAGACCAATGTAAGGTGTTGCCATACCATTTTCACTGTCCCTCTTGCAAATATGCAACTTTTTAACTATTTTATGAGGACTTTTACAGTATAATAAGAAATGTGTAAGCACAATATTTTATGGATGTTTGTATGTTATGTCAAGGTCTTAAAAAGAAGTCAGCACACTGAATAGTGCCTACTAAAAACATAACATGCCCGCACTTGAAAACCCTCGGCCTTCAGTCCAAGCCAAAGTTTTTGCACATACAGACAAACGACAACCTGATGACAATACCCCGCGGCGAGGGCCAAGGGTCAAAATCACACAGGCACCTGTGATTGCTCTCCACCAACTACCAGTGACATTCTCTATTCAGTAGTTCTTAACCTCCAGTCAAAGTTTGACAGGCTCTTTTTAATGCCTGTCTGTATGTGTCCAGTTTGCAGGATATAGCAGATATTTTGTAAATGTTGTGTTCATTTTCCTTAGTCAAATTGACAAATGGCAGAAATTGTTGCCATGATATTTTATATTATGTTTCTACTCGTCTTTTCATCGACAGGATGTGCACAATACTGCAAGACTGCAGAATGTTATCTTGCACTGTTTTTGGAAAAAATACATGTTTTTCTGAACATTTAAATGTATTTAATTTCTTCCCTTCAATAAAATACAAAATCATATAATTACATTTGATGAAGTCTCATTATTCATGTTAAATTAATTTAAGTAGTGATAAATGTAATGCATATGTATGTTTAGCTTAAGATAATTATTCCAAACAACTTGGGGACACAAAGAAACTTAGTTAAATGAACTAATGATTTTTAGTAAATAATGATCGTCTGTGTCAATACAACTTAAAATGTTTATTTTTGGCATGTGTAAAAACTAAAGTGGTTCAAGACAGGATTTCCATGGAAATTTCAAGTAAACTCCTTACACTTACATACAGTGTACATGATCAATAAATTAAATACAGGAAAATACCTGATTTATACCGATAAAATACAAAATACAGAAGATAATGTATAACAAATGGTGATAAATCATGTAAGAAAGGTTAAAGAGAGAAAATTTCATGTGGGAACTGACACAAAAGTAGCACTGGGTCTTTATGGGTTAAGAACAGTTAAAGTAAAAAAAAAAAAGTTTTTCCTAAGTTAAAGCATGAGTAAAAAGTAAGTAAAACAAAACTTTGAAACATTTTGCGCACTGAAGTTGTAAATACAATAAACCATTCTCCTCCTATTGTGCAGGCCTAATTATCATACTTAGTTTTTAATTCATTTCATAATACAGACATATTGTTATCTCCAATCTGCAAGTGTAACCTGCGGTGTAATCATTCCAAATGACTGTTATGGGACATTATTATCTACTGGGAGGTTCGTTTGGTTGTTTTGGGCTACACTCTTCACAGTCCTTTCTGAAGTGTCTTGCAGCAACTAAAACAATTAAGACCCCCAACCAGGACAGTGGGCGCCTCTGTAGGAACGCCACTGAGTTGTTTATTATATCAACAGCTTGCAATGTAGGCTTCCTCCATGTCTTCAATGTGCCTGTGGAATATATGAATGCAGGAAATTCACAGCAAGGCTACTTCGTCTTTTTTGGCCTCAACCACCCACCATTTTTTCCTCCCTCCTCTTTCCCTCTCTCTGCTTCCCTGCATCTCTTCTCTGTGTTTCTGCCTGGAAGTGGAACCGATCTGGATCCTCTCTTCTGTTGCTGGGAAAAAAAAAAAAGAAAAAAAGAAAAAAAAAAGCTCCTCCACTTGTGATGCAGAGCAGGCGAAAAAGCACAGGAATATGGCATGTCTCCAGCACGTTGGTTCAGAGAGAAGTGCAGTATTTTGTATGCAGGGAGGATTAGCCTAATTGAAGTGTCAGCCTGAGAAAATTGTGGATGCGTGCGGGTTAATGTCTGGGTATAGCAGAAGCTTCACTCATCTCAGTGATGATGAGGAATTTGGCTATCATCGCAGGCCTCATTTGATTGTGTAGCATCGAACGGACCCCACCCCATCGGGGTGCTAATTGTGAAGCCCACCATCTAGTGTATTGTGATGTTGAGACTGCAAGGTGGGAATTGTTGGTTATATAATTACCTCACACCATTGGTCCATTACATTAAGAGTCAACGGTTAACAGCAGCGGTACTCTTAATTCATTTAATACATGGGAAAACCTGGATATAAACCAATGAACATGCAAGTTAACTTTCCCTAACACTCTACAGTAAAGCAGTATATGACTTTCATCACAACTTTTTTTTCAAATTTGTAAAACCTGAGTGATAGCCTAATTATCACTAATCCATTAGTCTTTCCGTGCTTACGCACCTGAATCACTTCCTTCATGGTGAACAACTTTGAAGATGACTCCATCATAAACACAGTCCGCTTGTTTACATAACAAACCAAAAAGTCACTCCTGCCTTTTTGGAAATTTTGTTGTGAAGTGCATTATGGGAATGGTGACCCAAGTGGTTTCTCACAGATTTGTCAAGAAAAGCCAGATCGCTACAACGTAAAATTCTACAGTCCACCAGGGTTGTTTGAAAGAATGAGTATAGTCAGCGGATGGAGGTAAAGGTAGCATTTGGCTTCAGCACTTATTAAGAGGCAACAAAATTACTGTTGCGTGGAATTCCCATTCCCACAATGCACTGTGCACTAGGGTTTACAAATTGGAAAAAAAAAAAAAAAAAAGGTGATGAAAGTCATATGTTGCTTTAAACAGCTTGAGTTTTCTCCTTTTAATTCCATGTATCCGAGAGAAACACAGCCCTGCTAACCCTGAAATAACAGCGGAAGAGAAAGAAATAAAATGCACAGTGAGACTGCAGCACTGTGACTTTACACCAAAGCTATTATTGCCTTGTCAAAGCATGGAACTAAAGTGACTACCTCAAAAACAGGTCTCATTCACTATGTTCACACTGTATCCAGCCGAGACAATGGTAAAGCTCAAGTGCTTTCACAAGAGGGAAAGAGCAGAGGAAACAGTATCCTGAACAGTGTGACTCTTTTTGAAATAAAAACCAATACTTAATTTCACACTACACTTACTTTTCAGCTCTCCTGTTAAATAACTATGCACATTCAGTCAAATATCCAAGTGGTTTTATCTGTTTATTTGTTATTGCAGCTATCAGAGACTTCCAACAGCTACAACTGCTGTTAATTTACAAGCAGGAAATCAGCACAATTCCACCAGATGCAGTTCCAAGAGTTTTTATTGTTTTATGGTTCTTTGTTATTATCTAGTCTTTAACTTCGGTGTTAGGGTTAGTTTAGGTTTCGGAGTGCAGGCAGATTAAGATTTGAGTTTTGCAATAATTTTGTCTTTAAGTATTAAGAGTTTCCAGATATTATGAGGAAAGCTTTGTTGAAGAATGAAAGAATGCATTACCTGAAATATGACTTTTAAACCTGTTTTACTGTATTGCTGTGGCATCATAAATCATTTTAACCAAAAATGAGGATTTTGCCTGTAATTCCATGTTGTTGCATTGTTTATCCTTTCTACAGTCGCAGAAAAAAAATATTAGACCACCCTCATTTTTTTCAATTTCTTGTTCATTTTAATGCCCGTACAACTAAAGGCACATTTGTTTGGACAAATATAATAACAACAAAAATAGCTCATAAGAGTTTAATTTAAGAGTTAATATCTAGCCATTTTCCATGTTTTCTTGATAACCAAAATCACTTCAGTTCTTCCATCAATATCTATGGCATTGTACTGATAAAAACAGTGCTTTTAGTCATTCCATGTTTTCTTTTCTGTCTGTTTTAGTCAAATGATACACACAGGAGTTAGGACTTGATTGCATAACCATTGTTTCTGATGTCTTTTGATAGTCTAATAATATTTTCTTTAACTGTATTGTTAGCTTTTGTTATTCAAAAACTGTATTTTTTATTTGGAATCCAGTTAATTAAATAGTTTACTCTAATACTGCTGATAAACAAAAGCTAAAACCCACAACATAAACCATCTTATTTTATCTAAAGTATAAGTAAAGAATAGCTATGATCTCATTTCATATAGGATGGGTTTTCTTCAACTCAATTAACTTAATGTGTGTGAGATTGGATTGGTACCTCTGCTCATGTCCACTATGGGGGTTACTGTACCAGAGCACGTCCATGCAGTCGAACTTTGCTGAGTCATTTGATCCTGAAGATGAGGTCAGCCCTCTTTGCTGCCGTGGTGATACAGCCTCAGCACCGATTCCACTGAGAGGTGCAGCTATCAAGGTAAAGACCTCTGTGGGTCCTTCAGCACCTCCTGACAGCTCACCCCAATGTCAAAGAAAAGCCAACAATAGCTGCTGAGTCTCATGAATATAACACTGTGTTCCTGGAAGCCACTGATGCTAACACGGAATGCTAACAGCTGTGGATCTGAAGTAAATTTCTGTGCAATTTAATCATTTGGTATTTAACACTAGACTTCTTTTTTTCTGTTGGGTTTTATTCTCTTTAATGAAATGTTGAGTGCTAAGTGTTGTTACATTCCTTACTATGAAATACACTAAAGATATATACAGATTAAAAACAACATTTATACCTATAACAGCCAACGAGTCAAATATAACCCTAGAAACATATAGATTTTTGCACTTTTTATGCTTAAACGTTGTCTGCATTTGTTTATGTGTGCTCAAAAAGGTAAGTCATTGGTAACTGTCATTAAAGACTAATGACAGTTTATAATGCAAAAGACAACCAAACAAATACAGTCATGGAAAAAATTATTAGCCCACCAAAAGTCATCAAAAACAATGGTTATGCAATCAAGTATTAACTCCCGTGCGTATCATGTGACTAAAACAGACAGAAAAGAAAACATGGAATGCCTAAAAGCACTGTTTTTTAGTACAATGCCATAGATATTGACGTAAGAACTGAAGTGATTTTGGTTATTATCAAGAAAACATGGAAAATGGATAGATACCAGCTCTGAAATTACACTACTATGAGATATTTTGGTTGTGATCATTATATTTGTCCAAACAAATGTACTTTTAGTTGTACCGGGCTTTAAAATGAACAAGAAATTGAAGAAAACAAGGGTGGGCCATTAATTTTTTCCATGACTGTATACAGGGATTTTTTTCCAATGCCAGTTTTAGACTGATTTGTACTGACGTCTATGCAAACATGTTCCTAAATTTAACCCATTTGGCTGTTTAAGGTGCAATGTTTTTTATTGTTGATATTGAAGAAAAGGCACAACATAAACTTGAGTATACCTTCTGAATCACCAAAGTGTTTATTTTAAAGTTAAGTATTATTTTCTATATTCTTTTAATGTCCTTTTCCCCCTCCTTTGTATTCATTTAATGCTAGTGTTTCTTTTACTCCTCTTTTTCCCCTCCTCCTCTTTTCAATGTTTCCCTTGGTTAGGTGTCACCATAGTGCTATATAGCTTTTGTTCATATCCATAATAGTCACACTGCAGAGGATCCAATGTCAAAAAAGGCATGCTTTTGTATTTGCTGCCCTGAAACCAATGTGGAAGATGACATACAGTATAAGCATAACATTAGTAGAAAATACTGCCAGTAGTGATATAAAAGACTACATCACTGCTGCATTTTGGCTGTAGTTAGGTTTAGGCAAAAAACATCTTGGTTAGGGTAGGAAAAAGGACCATGGAAGTTATATGTCTAGTACAGTCATGGTTTGGTTGTGATGAACTTAACTTGGTTCGTCTTTGGAAAATGGGTCAGGAAATAAGAAAGAGTCAAAAACAAACATAAGATGAAAACACAACACAAACACCAGTTTCTTGAATCCCCATCACTTATCCACCCATATTGTTGATTTCATGGTGAACTTGAACAGACTAAATTCAGCCTTCAGAATAAAAAGTCATTTTTCAGCTGTTTTTAATATAATCCTTATGCAGATCCACTCCACTCTAAAACCATAGAAATCATTCCAGTATGATTAATTCTTTCCAAATAAAACTATTTAAGTCCTTTGCAGAAAATTCTTTTCATAGAAAAGAAAAAACACTAAATTTTTTACCGTCTTAATATTAAGCTGTTTTGTTAAATAACATGCAAGTTTTTATCTCTCACTATGCTGTAAAAAGTATTTTCGTTACTTCACAGAGGTTACAGAGCTTCCTGTAACAACTTCAATCTGCAAATCTGAACACACCCAGCCCACTTTGTACGAGGTAAACACCTAAATTACAGTTAATTCACTCTGATGAGCGAGAGTGGGAGCAACTGGTAAATATTCAGAACAACTGTAGCTAGTGTCTTTTATGCAGAGAGCCCAGCTTGGAGTTGGCACAGGCCTGCGTGGGATGGATTAGTGTCTTCTTGTTTATTGCGCTTTAATAGGATTTGATTTTATAGATTTTTTTGGCAATTCCTCCTCCTCCGAACACACCATCTGAGGGCTGAGAGATATATAATATGGATTAAGAAATGCCTTCTGTGAGAAAAATGTGTCCGTTGATTTGCTTCAGGAAGATATTATCCTGCCTTTAAAGTATTTATAACTAGATGTATGTTAAAGTTAAAATATTTTTGGGATAAAAATAAAGAAAGTCACCATGTTAACATGCAGACCCAGATGAAAAATATAAAGAACTATCAGATGGAATTGTAGGAAGTAAATTACTGGCCAACAATGAGAACTTGAAAGTGATGTCATGTCATCTTAGTTCAATGCTGTGAAGATTACAGTAGCAATTCCACTCAGATATTGGATTAAGTTACTCCCAGAACAGATGAGCCAGTTAAGTGTTTCCAGAAGTATCCAAAGAAGCACCACGGTGGTGGAGACAGAGCCAGACTCTGTAAAGCTGTGTTAAAAAGTTTCCCTGAATACTCAATGGCATCTGTCACATTTGCAGTTGGAGCTACTATTGCATATTTAAAAATAAACTGCTTGTCTACAAGTACAGCCTGTAACAACCATTACAAAGTGCTGCTTGGGATATTTCTGCCTCTGTCTTTAGGGTTTTTAGACTCACAAAGTCAAACTTAATTCAATTACAAACCTAGTGACTACAGACATTATGGGTATTTGGGATCACAAAAGCCAGAGCGTGTCTTAAAATTATATATACACCCATCATAAAAACACTGCAGGTCTGTGTAATCATAAAAATCTAGAAATTACCAAGAGAAAATTCATCAAAACAAAAGCAGACTACATGTAACACTTGCAATTTACAGGGATTCTATGCAGTATTGATATTCCAAGCTCAACAGCAGGGTGAAATGTTGTACCAGAACACAGCGAGGATTCTCAAAACCACCAACAAATCAAAGCTATGTATCCACAGACTGTATCATTCACTGAAAGTATAAATGTCCTTATTTACACATGTGTATTGGCATCATCAAGTTTTCTTCTTCAAAATAAAACGTTTATTTTTGATAGTCCCTCAAAATAACACTGTCTCATAATCTGTATGTGCTGCATCAGCTGATAATTTCCATCAGTGTTTGATGATTGCTACTATATCCCCGATAATCATTGACCCCCCCACCCCCGCACACCATCCCCACCCCCACTCCGACAATCATGGACCCACCCCCTACCCTCGCTCCCCTGAATTTCTTGGAGCAAGGGTCCAACATGATTATGTTTCAGGG
>JAPQRP010000012.1:15063801-15087081 GCA_037367295.1 Apogon hyalosoma | reverse complement strand
CACTCCGACAATCATGGACCCACCCCCTACCCTCGCTCCACTGAATTTCTTGTAGCAAGGGTCCAACATGATTATGTTTCAGGGAGCCCAAAATTGGTAGCAGCACTCCACGTTGCATAGGTGGTGCCACCTTGCGACTGGGAAGGGGTCTAACTTTACCACTGAAGACCGGAGGAGGTACGATGATGTACCTTATTGCAGAGGACTGGGGGGCGGGCACAGAAATTCACCATTGACATAACATGCAGCTTGATATTGTTACTTATACAGACTAATGCCTCCATTTCGATCTCAGTGCCCCCCTTCTCAGCTTTCTCCTTCCAAACGCCCCCCGACGGTATCCCAAGACCCCTGAATGGTGGTACCACTCCATCGCTCAAGTTCTGTTAGCTTAACTCTGCTTTTAGACCGGGGGTCACCAATCCTGGTCCTCGAGGGCCGTTATCCTGCATGTTTTAGATACATCCCTTTTCCAGCACACCTGACAGTCATTATCAGTCTTCTGCAGAGCTTGATGATAGGATTATTGTTTGAATCAGGTGTACTGGAAGAGGGAAGTATCTAAAACATGCAGGATACCGGCCCTCGAGGACCAGGATCGGTGACCCCTGTTTTAGACAGAAAACAGCCACAGTAAAACCACAAATCATCTCTGTTTTCTGTACAGTTTGTGTTGTCAATAGCTGCACTAAAGATCTATTTGGAATCTAACAAACAAGGTCAGAACTGTCACAGGTTAGTCTGATCTGTGGATCAACAAATGGGAACTTAGCAAAGACAATAACTTTATACCTTCATAAGGCTCATAATCAAACTCAACTGTGTTAAGAAACACCGGTATTTCAACATCAAACTCCATTCTTTTCATTCAGAGCTGTATCCAGTGGTGAAAGGAACAACAGTAATTCTAGATTTTATCACTTTGTCAATTTCTTGGACTCTAAAAGTTGTTTCTTTATGGTTCTCATACCATCTGGTCACAGGCCCCTCACCAAGGGAGACTCACTACTCCCTCTAGTGGTCACATAAATCCCCCAGACCTGTCGGTATAAATTAAGTTTGTATCTCTTCAACTGGCATACATCTGTGTCTTTAGCAAAACTTTAGAGCTCTATAATCTAAATAGTAATGATAATTTTAATCTTATTTTTTTAATCTTTGAAAGTACCTATACCGGCTCCTTTATTGAAACTGGCCTCACATACTGGTTTAAACAGGAGGTTACAGACTAAATAAATTAATTTATCAAAACCAGCCAGGTAACTATAGGCATTGTATTATGAGCTTAAGAAAACAAACCAAAAACTCCCCTTTAGAGAATCGATGACAAATCTTCTCTTTGGTGTGAGCTATGAGATCAGATACTCTGTTAATTATCTGAGTGGATTATCAAGACCCCACTAAAATTAAAAGTAAATATTTCCTCGACTAAAATTAGAATGAACACCATTGAACTATAGTGTAATTTAAGCAGCAAATCAACTGGCGCAATAATTTTTGGGAGTTAGACACTGACTTTACTATTCCAAGCTGAGTTTTTCACCCTTTAACTTGACAGCCGTTTTATTGCAGCTATTAAACCTTGAAGAGCCTCAAGTTGTTAACATGACAGAAACAAAGACAAAAAGTCCAACATTAAGTGGCTTTGTACAATCGCAAGCAAAGCAGTGAAACAGGCAGTGTATCATGACAAACACATTTTCTAGTGTGTTCTAATTTTAAATGTAAAAGCCCAATGAGCTTCGGGTGCCGATTAAGTTTGGACAGAGTACAGATATAATTGGCTTAAGGTGTCGTCCAAACTCTGTAAGCCTCCAAATGCAACCCATTAGAGATATATTTTCCCCTTTTGGCCTTACTCTTTAATATAACGAGGCAGTGAGAGAGCTTCCTTTCCACTACACACTTTCAAACTTTTGTCATATTTTTACCTTATCTGTATTAATTCCACTGACAGCCTGCAGATAAATTCAGAGCTGTTTCAGAGCTACAATGACAGCTCCCAGAAACCCTTTGTGGCTCGTCCCCCCCACCCCCCACCTCACCATGGCATAGGGCTGGAAAACCCTTACACACCTAAATCTACCTTTTATATGCAGATTTCTGAGCATTATTTAGGCATAATGTACCTATGCAATTCTGTGTAATCACTACTGTAAAATGTGACACAAAGTGGCTTAGTGTGCACTGTAAATATGAGGCTTGCGGTTGCTAACATGCGACTGCATATGCTTCCTGTATGAGCGGAGAATGGAGGTTAGTGGAGTAGAAACCGTGAGCAGGATTTTGAGAGAAAATAAATGGAGGCTTCTCAGTTCATTTGCTACAGTGTCTCCTAGCTCCAGAGAAGGAAACCTATCGTCTATGTAACATGTCAAATCTGTGCTCAGGAGTCATCACAATCCTTGTCACATTCCTTCCTTCCAACTTTCAGAAACTTTCCAAATACTTCAAGAATTTAACCAAGGTGTACTTTTTTTTGCTGGGGGTATTTTATTCAGTTCTCTTCTTTAGCTAAATATCTTTGTTTTTTCTTATTTAAAGGAGCAATATGCAAAGTTCTTGCATGGTGTGTGCGCTTAAATGGAGTTTAGCCGTTTCTCATTTCGCGTTCTTGTCTGTTCTTTAGTCTGTTATCAGTCACGGCCCAAGTACTGTTCCATTTGAAAGTTCGCATAAACCAAGAACGCATGAAATACCTGGATGTTGTTCGTGTCTGCTAGCTTGAACCAAGGACGCACTAGTTGGTGAGTCGTGTAGACTTGGCTGTTACGGCAGCTTCTATGAAAACTTTATTCAGAAATGTTTGTGTAAATGACCGTCACTAGATGATGTGATATAATATTAGAACATGAGCAAGAGGCAGAATAGCAAAAAATACTTCTTTATTATGATATAGGATTCAACAAAATGTATTATAGTTTTGAAAAATATACAAAAAGTTGTTTTTTCTTAGCTCTCAATGTACTATTTCAACATAAACACAAACACACTTAAACATAGACCTAATATAACCAAACATTCGACTAGAGACAAGGACAACAGTGGGTGGAAGAATAGTATAAAATAAATATAAATAACTAAGCAGATGTTTACAGAGATCCGGGCTATTAAAATATATGTTTATGTATATATTATTTCCAGGATTTATATTGTCATGTGTAAGTTCACAAGTACACAGCTGTTCCAGTTACAGGGAGACTTGTGTTCTTAGTCAGTACATTCTCTGAGACCGTTCTTACTAAGACCGTACTCTGCATTCTTGATATTGAGAAATGCCCTCTGTGTTGGTGCCTGTTTTGGTAGGACCTGGTCATTTGTTGACATTATGAGGTGAGGCGTCATAACACGCAAAAACCCCATGGGGAAATAGTGTCGCTGGGTGCCAGATATTATAAGATATAAATTTGCCCAGTAGTGTGGCTCCCGTGCCAAAATCCGTTTCAGCAGCACTGCTCTTCTGATGTATAGAGAAAACATATACAGAGAGGTGCTCAAAATTCCCCGAATCCCCTGCTCTTAAATCACGTGATCAACAATGTTACAAAAATACCTATAATATAGAGGGGAAATGGTTTGGAAAACAGAAAAAGGAAGGACGAGATGCAACATTTAGTGGAAAATCAGATTACATATCCGTCATGAATACTAAATATAAAGGGCATCCCTGCATAGAAATATTATGAAAATACAACTGCATATGCTCCCTGTATGGCCAGAGAATGGAGCAAGGTTATTATCGATAACAAAAACAAACGAAATGACGAAAATTAGAATTGAAAAAACATTATCGTTAACTGAAATAAATAAAAACTATAATTAAAAGAAAAAACAATAACTAACTGAAACTGTATTGTGTGCCTACAAAACTAACTAAAACGTACAAAAATTATGCATAAAATTCCCTTCGTTTTCGTCTTTGTCGGATTGATCTGAAATCGGTTTATTTCACTCGAGCAATTTTAGCTGGCAGCACCATACGGCACTTCACGGTCCGTCCCTTCTCGTCACTTGTCGTTTACAGTCGGCTTCTCGTGCCCACTCCACCTGGAAACATGGAGGCTGAAGTTGGGGGGAAGCAGCAGAGTCCTGCATGGGATTCCTTTGAATGCGACAGCGAGGAAGAGAAAAGATATGGAAAAACTAAAACTAATACTAAAACTAAACTGAGACTAAGCATTTAGAAAAAATGAAAACTAATAAAACCCAGCAAACCTGCTCTAAAAACGAATTAAAAACTAATTAAAACTAACTGAATTAAGAGAAAAAAGTCCAAACTAAATAAAACTAAACTATAATGAAAAATCCAAAACTATTATAACCTTGGAATGGAGGTCAATGAAGTAGAAGCAGTTACAAAACATCTGAAAGTATGCAAAACATCTAGATCAAGTGCACTACTATAGGAATGAATTACAACCATTAGATCTGGAAAAATATATTTGGTCAAGGGACTAGTATTGGTTTATATTGAGGTACAGTTATTGTCTGTTTCCCATCTTGCTGTACATTTTTACATTCCGTTTCTGAAACGCTTAGAACTGCTTGGTCTGTGGCTACAGTGCTCATGTGTTGTGTATCTTTCTGGGTTTTATTGGTTGTATTTACAGTATATGCCCCCCTCCCCACTCTTTTCTCATTTGTTTACGCCTATTATTTGACAACTTAAGTATCTTGTTATATTCAGTTCTGTTTTTAATCTAAGTTACGGGTTCTTCATCTCTGAAAACCCTTCTTCAATTGTATATTTTGAGGTGGATATGCCCATTTCACATTTGCCCATTTTCATTCAAAGATATGAATAACATTACTGAGCACCATACATAACAGCTGCTGACTTCCAGTGTCATATGCACAATACATCTGATGCACTAGACCTTAAGGGACATCCTGTCATTCCTTCTGCTACTCATGACCTTCTCTTGGCCCTCACTGAATTTTCTCAACTCCTCAGCTGCCACTGAAGACATACTGTAATTGCACCGTTCTCTAACAGTAACAGGCTGTTTGACAGTTAGCTTTTGATGTCTTGCCAATATATTGTCAGCATAGTACTTTGAATATAACCGTCCAATCAACACCATTATGAACAGGACTGACTGTTGTATGCCGGCAACTAGTGTAATGAAGAGGATTAAATACAAGTTAGAGCGATTGTTTCAGATTTTATTTACTGTATATTTAATATATAGTTTTGTGTTTCATTCACAACACTGAGACATGACATTCCTTGATTTGTAACTTGAATGAGTGGTCATTAAATTGCTGAACCAATTTAGGAATATTGTATATTTTTTGTTTTGCTGAAGTATTACGACTTTACTATGTGGCTCACGGTGCCTGTTATTCTGACGTGTAAATGAACTCAGATAAAAGTGTAAACGATGCTAGGCAGCAGTTTCAATAAAACACCTAATTAAAAAGCTAATTTCACTGCAAAATATCAGCATTGCACTCATAATTTTTCTTATTTGATTAATACTAAATGACCTACTAATGAGCTCATATTGAATCCGGTGTTTATAACGTGTGCTTTTTCAGGCTCACTATAGACCACTGCAAATTGCATGATGTATATTGTATTATGGTGTGCTTTTAACACCTGCTCTATCTCACCACTTTGACTGATGAAGTATCTCAAGAAAATAAATTCAACTCCCATGACTTTTATTGCCTTGGTTGTTGTCCAAGCATATGGTCGCCATCAGTTTAAAAAGAAATACAGGAAATCCTGGGTTTCATTCAAAAATAAGCTAAGAACAGCTGCTGTCTGCACTGGGAACTGTAGGTAAACTGAATGGGAGGACAATCTCATTGTGGAAACCAGGCAGTTTGCCCTATGATGTCATGGTCTGGGCCAAATGTAATGTTAGCATGTGAGCAGGAAGCCAAAGGTCTGTCATCTCTCACCATTATTTGGGATGACACGTGTTTAAGAACGCACCATGACCCCACTGTCGAGGAATGGAGACTGGGGAAGGAAAAAGGGGAGCAAAAGTGGGGGCAAGTGCACTTCTGTACTGGAAGTCCAACTGAGAGACCGCTACAAACGGCTCTGTAGTCAACACTGAATTTAGGTTTAAAAGTCTGTGTTTTAGCAAAAAACAGTGGAAACATAGGAAAAAGACAGCATTTAAAGACTGATACACTGAGTAAGGATGCAGATTTACAAAAAAAAAAAAAAAAAAAAAAAAAAAAAAATCGCCAAAACGTTGATTATCCAGCACAGTACAACTGTCCGTTTACAACAGCTTAAGATGACAAAAACAATCTCTGCTCTTACGTAAATAACACCATTCTGACAGCCATATGCATTAACAGAGTGAGTCACCTGGCAAAAATACTTGACATCTAAATGGGCAAACCGGGATGACACATAAAACTTGGGAAATTATATCCTCTCCATTTACCTGAGCTTTTACTAGTCATGAAAAAGTGAATCATTTGCAAAAGTGAATGATTTACAGGTAGCTGAATCTTACAGGTCTATATAGAGTATGCACTGAAGTGAACTGCTCAAATGTGAAGTTTACAATGTATAGAAGATGAGTTCATTTAAAGGTTTCCATCTACTTTATGTAAACTAAAGAGGCATCTGAGGATGGCACAGTAATCATAGTGCTGATGCTGATTAAGACCTGGAGTTGTTCCCAGAGTAACTTCAACGGCAGCTCACTTCTCCTAATGTGCTATCCGCTAATGCTAATCCTAGGAACTTTGTGTGTATTAGGATGGGTAAAATGCAGAAACCATATTTCTCAAAAAGGATGATAAAGTGAGATACTCTTTAACCTTTAGTGATGTTAGCTTGATTTTACTGAGTTGGCCCTTTGACAGCTACGGAGTTGAGTATCTTCACAAGTAGTTTAATAGATAACTACTGAGCGGTTAACTCACTGGCAACAAAATGATGACAAACAGACTAGCAGACAACATAGACATACAACAGAACCCACAGGAAGTCAAAACATTCCTGTATTTAATCTAGCGCCCTCGTGTGGTTAATAGCTTAATAGCAAAAGGAACTCCATCACATAAAGGTAAAGACACACCAAATCGACTGCTGATCATCACAAGAAAAGGTAGTATGACTGATCAGTTGGCCCCCACCTCTCTGACATGGTCAAAAATTGTGAAGAACACACCAAATCGACTACCAACTTGAGCGTACGTTCTGCGCTTGCACAAGATGTAATGTCTCCATAACAGCACACAGCCCTAATCTGTATTGTGGCCCAAAAATACAAAAAACGGAAATGACGGAACATCTCTCTAGACCAAAACATAGAGCTCGCTGTCGTCAGTCGTTGTCGTCAGCAGTGTTGAGTAGACAAGAAGGACTGTTGCACTTATTGAATGGATGTTAGTAATAAGACATTGGTGTTGTCAGCTCTCAGGCTTCTTCTTGTGGAAGAAGAAAGATGTTGGGTTGGGGCCATTCACTGATTCGCTAGTCAAGGGCTATCCCTCCACCAATCAGATTGGTCAGACTGAACGACTGGGTAATGGCCAATTACACATGTTGAATCAGCTAAAAAGAATAGCGATGGCATTAACAATAGATGATCGCATGGAACTCACCAGACTCATGTCACCAACCTCGCCAGACTGCCTGACAATGTCCGACCACCGAAAAACACAGGTTGGTATGTCGTCGCCCTAACTCATGAGTTGTAGCAAGTTTGATTAAAAAGTTGAATTATCTTCCAGTTAGGCTCTGGGAAAAAAAAAAAAAAGAATGGAAAAAAAAAAAGATGGATCATGATACAATTATTTGGCAAGGAGAGAAACAGTTAAAAGATAATTTTAAAGGCTCAGTGCAAAATAAAGCAGTGAGGGTGCCAATTGCAGTCAACAACATCTGACAAGCCCTTGTGAAAGCCAGTGCTTGGTTGGTATTTTCAGGGATTTTTTTTTTTTTTTAGCAGGTCTTCATTTCAACATAGTAGATGACGGTAATTCACCTTAATGCTGATGAAATCTATCAAAAGCAAAAGAAATTGCAAAGAGGAGGAAGTCCATCTAGAGCTACTGTCAAAATATAGTGAAACATGGTGCAACAAAGGCCCTCTGTAGTTGCAGTCCTAACATAAATCCCCTTAAATCTTATACACTGGATCCAGTACAGGCACCATAGTGCTATAGCCTAAGTGAATCTTTACGCTTAAAAGATAAGAAAAAAAAGAAAGGTTTAGAGTAGTTAGAACATCTGGAACAGAGGATTTTGTACAAGGTGCCAGCAAACACCCACTATTTTCAACTTCATTAGGTACTATATATCTAAGGGATTTTGTCTGATCGATAAACCTAAGAGATGTTCATCCCCCTAATACACACAGGCACTTCTACTTCAGCAGAGACAATACTTCCCGCAGACTGCAGTGCAGAGGACAAAACATGAGCACTAACACCAGCAGTGACAGAGTTACATTCCTGGGGGAATCTAAGAAATGAACAGTACATAGATTGGTATCCTCAACAGTAACCACAGGCATTCCCATTTCTAGATATAAGGACTTCCAGACTGATAGTGAGGATTGTGAGGGATGATAATGCACATACTGTATGCTTGCAGTGGTTTCAGAGAGGAACTTTCTTATACTCTTCAGCTGTTGTGCAATTTAAGTCTGTACAAGTGAACATTTCTCACCATGTAGGCAGGTAAACATACTATTGTCATTTATGTATTAGCATAGGTTTAAAGTGTATGCAACGTAAAGGACACAGATGATGCTTCTTAACCCTTTAACAATGGCAATCTCTCCAGTGTTGCAGTTTGCGCTTTACAGCATTCAAATTCCTATAACTCCTGAACTATTTCCCCACAAAATTCAAACAGTTTTGGAAAGTGGAGATTCTGAACTTTGCAACACTATATAACACTTTACAGCAGTAATGTGGGACTATTACAAATAGAAAGGAACTGTTGCAGGGACTTCCACGGGCTAAAAAATGCCTGGAAGTAACAAAAAATATGAAACCATAATATGGATAAAGAATGTTCAAGACCAAAAAGAATGTTTGAGCAGATGTAAAATAGTTCAAAGTTTATTCCTGTAATCTCAAAAAAGTTGTTATGGGCATTTACAGTTGTTTCTGCTAATAAATATGCTAAAATCTTCAAGTCTGTTTTTTTTTCTTTTTTACTAAAACACACTGTTTTAAGCATTTCTTATAACAATGATAATTAATGCCAGATATTGAAAGTTAAGTTCTTCTTGAAACAGGGGGAAAGAACTGCAAAAAAGGCAAGGCAAATGTATTTATATAGCACATTTCATGTACAAGAATTCAAAGTGCTTTACATAATACATTTAAAGCATTACAGCAGCAATAAAAAGTATTGGCATGAAAGAGAAAAAGACATTTTCTAACACTTTTATTGCAAAGAAAACATCAAGACACCTAAGCCGCCTGTTATAATGGTAGTCTTAAAAGGGTTAAACAGAATTTCAGTTCATTTGGCTAAATAATTACTATATTTTCAACGTCATAACTTTTAACTTTCAAAGATAAAAACTGACAAATGTAACAACATTGAAACAGATTCATGTCCTCCCCGTCAGTCCTAGTAAGTATTCAAGCAGCATAGATCTTGAACAAGTAGCTGAATTATAACATTTTGGGTAGACCAGCCTGAAGATCGTAGTCAAGTCTGCTTGTGTGTTCTCAATCTTCGCATTGAAAGCCAAGATTTGGAGACAAACATATTTTAGGACAAACTTCGAGCCTACACAAAGGTCACCGACTCTCTAATTCTAGAATCTATCACTAAAAGTTTGGTTTCTACTATTTGAGCTGGAAAACATTTTTTGACATCCAAAGATTAAGTTATCATTAGGAAAAGCAATAACCTAAAGTTGTATGTCATCAGCATAAGTATGAAAAGAGCCTCCTGACCCTATCACATCTGGATTAAAAAGAAGTAGCCCTACAATCTATCCTTGGGGAACTCCTCTGGCCATTTTAGAGGAGGTATCACTTCTAACAAATAAATATCTTTCAAACAGATAAAAATAAAACCAGTTAATATCCATTTCTGACAGACCTATGCGATCCCCTGTTCCCAACATTAATTCATCATCAGGAAAACAACATACGTTTATACTTCTTCCTACTAAACTTGTTTGGAATTAAAGACACATTATGTTCATTTAAATGTTATTTTGTTTTTGTTTTATTTTGTTTCTTTGCATGTTCAAAATAAATACATAAAATACACTTTGATTTTTTTTTTTTGGGACACTAAATGCCATATATCTTAACCCCCAACCCCCTCCATTCCTCCACATTATGTTGATTTAATGTAAATATTGCATTTTACTGTACATACGTTTTCTTGTCACTTGGTGTCACTTAAAGAATATGGGGAAAAAATGTAAATAAAATAAAGTTGTATGTCATTATCAAAAGTATGAAAAGAAATGATGTGCCTCTTGATCACATCATATATCAATTAAAAATAAGTGGCTGGAAAACCAATGCTTGGGGAACTCCTCTGGTTATTTTAGAGAAATTATCTATTCTAAAAAAAAAAAATGTGTGCGTATATCAAAATAAGTTGACCACCAACTTATATGGAACTTACATGGACGTGTAATTGTTGAATATTTGAAACATTACTCCCAACAACTGGGATCTATATGTGCAGTATAAAAACAGTGACTAAAAATGTCAATTTACGACAGTTTCATAAATCATTGGCAGTTGTCGATGCCAGACAACACAAAACCGACAGATTATTGCACGTTATATTCCTGATTATGGATGCCTAAAAAAGTTTCCACATGTTAAGGAAGCTTGTTTTCACCTCGTTTTGCAATAAGAAGTAAGCAGTTTCAAATCAAGCTTTAATTTTTAGATCCCGCTATCAAAGTAATTTAAGACTCCAAATAATACAGTGTACATAAACGGACTTGAGCTTTTGCAATAACACTTATTAATGCTTATGCTGACAGAATGCAAATATATTAATTGAATGAAATATTGACAAGCCAAATTAAGCCACGTCTTGTACATACATTCTTCGCTGCTGTGCGCACTGTTAAATTGGCATGAACAACGGCCTACTAAATAAGAAAGGTGATATGTGATGTGTAAGTTAAGTGCTACAGAGCAGGGTGCATGCAAGCTTACGAGGTAAGAAACAGAACTAAAAGAATGCCAAGCAAGACCATCAACATGTGTTCTTTGTTCATGCCATCAGTCTGCAAACATCAGCCACTGTATGTACATAAGAGAGCTGGATTGTCTTGCAGGGACTGAAGGGGGGGGAAAAAAAATCACATTAAAAATCTCATTAAAATCGGGTAATCATGCTTTGCCTCAGGACTGGGGAGGGAGGGGGGTTTGGGAGAGGAAATGCTTACAAGTTGAATCAGCCTGAGGAAGAATACATCTGCTTTTGCTGCATGCCTTAATGCTCCAGAGTATTATTAATGTTGAGAGGAAATAGATCCCATGTGGTAGGGTGAAAAAAAAGGGATGTTGCCTCTTCTCATCCTGCATTAGGTCATCAAATGATTTACTACTGTGGCTGCTTCTTGTACAGTAAAAAAAATAAAAATATCCAGCAGCGTATTCCCACACTGGATGAGACAGGTGGCTTGAGGAAATAAAAACTAGTGTGGGGGAGCGGTCACTTAGATTATTCCAAATCATTTCTCAATATACTTTCAGCCCCCTGAGAGAGTAGCCATTGTAATGTCTGTGAACGGCAATACATTTTAAAACATCAAACCTTCAAACTTCTTTTCACATGAGCTGTCTTTTCCATGAACTGCACCTGGATACACTGCACTACAAATACCACCAGCAGTTTCTGGAACTGACAAAAACACAGACTACAAATAAAACTAGGTCTTAATTTTAATGACTCACAGTAGACAGGCGTAAAATGGTATCAAACAGTGTGGGCCCTTTACCAAATGACGGTCATGTAAATGCATTCTTTCATCCTACCATTTTCAACTTCTACAATGCCTACGTCCACTCGAATTCCATGATTTTGCAAAATGGATATCTGTCTCTACATTTAGGCCTCTTGCAAAAACATATTTTAAGAATCTCCTCCCAGAGTGAAGTTTGTGTAAATCTGAAACCAACACCCACATTTTTGCTCATATCTGTTATTGCAAATACAGATTTAATAACTGCACCTGAAATATCAAATCCAGGTGTATAAATCAGTGTATGACCCACAGTGGATCGAGGTCATCAAAGATACCTTTAGGAAATGGACCAGACTGGCATTATGGACAAATCCACGTCATGTCAAAAGTACACACTTCAACTCCCCTTCATGACAAATCTCTCCTTAGGCTGCTTCCATTTTAACTTTCTATTTACACGTCTAAAACCCAAAAGCAATGCAATCTGTGCTATCAAAAAATCCACAATTGGTGGTTCCCAGAGTCAGAACATACTGGGGTAAAATAACTTTTTTTATACACTGCTTCTTCAGGCAAAGACAGGCAATCTTTCTTTAGAAAAGTATCCATGTTTGTGATGGCATTAAACAAAGCTTTCCTTATGAGACCTGAAAAACTAGATAAATATTAAGAGTTTCAGGCAGTTTCTCAAAGTAATCTGATGCCACCTTCATGTAAAGGTTACTTTAGCAAACCCACATCTTTATTCTTCAACAAAAAAGTACATTTTTATTATAATTATTATTACTATTATTATTATTTCAATTCAAATGCAGAAGCTGTAGGACTGGAAATACCATTTATGACCACATAAATACAAGGGTCGCACAGAGTTAAAAAAAAAAAAAAAAAAAAAAACTAAGGAGCACTAAAAGCATGTTCTACATTAAACAGATTTCCTGCTGCTTGTTCCCTACTTATTCCTGGCACCACACATTTCAAGCCTTCCTATTTGCTTTGGCCTCCAGGAGGTTATGGCCACCAACAGGCACCATATGTTTTTCTGTAGCTTTGTATCTTCGCCTTTTAAGGCCTACAAGCAAGCCGTCATCGGTCGGACGTGTGTGAAAAAGGTTCATTTCATGCAGTCTAAAATGTTTCCCGAAAAATGGAATGACTTCATCATTCACAAGAGTCAAGAATAGGGCCATTGTGCTTAAAATACTTTTCCCTGCTAAGTTGAAGCAATGAGAATCAGTCAAGCTAGCTTTGTAATAACTGGATCGAGGGGGAAAAAAAAGCCAGCTGTCACTTGTATCTACATATCGTTTACTTATGAATCAATGGGGAGGAAAGAGCAAATATAGAGCCAACAGTAAATGGCTTATGAGTTTGTATTTGTAAGTTATGCTGCGAGGGTTCTTGGTGATTATCAGCATCATTATGTGTGCAGAAAGGTCAGGTGATATCAATCAGGATCCTCCAGATTCCTAAGGTCTTCTTCAAGCCACGGGGAAACATTATCCTCAGCCTGCCTTTTACCGCTTGACAACCGACATTAATTACAGTACTTACGCTTCCTTTTAATTACGCCCAATTATGTGGCATATGTAATAACGGTCCGCACACGCCAAACACCAAATGTTGAGATGATAGGTAGATTGATAGTTGGATGGATCGGCAGAACATCCTTTTGTGCTTGGCCCAAAATTAACACAGCAATTACAGCTTTTTTTATAGCTCACACAGGGAAGGCTAACTTGGATATCTCTACCATTATCTCCCAATAGGAAGTGAAAAACCACCCGTAAATCAAGCAGCCCATCTACAGCAGAGTATCGCACACAAGGCCGCAGTAAACTCTAGAGACATTAAGAAGGATGTGGGGACCTAAAACTGGGGAATTTATGACTGTGAATTTATATTCTCATTGCTGCAGCGGGCCTACTTTGAAAGGATGATTGATTCCTCCTCCTCATTACTGAGCTATTCAAACTCTACTATAGATTTTTCTCCCTCATAATGATGCAAATGGGGAAAGATAAACAAAACAAAAACAGATCTGATAGAGCTGAAAATGCATGGTTGCTCATAAAATTGTGGGATTATTCATGTAAAGACGGGATCTCGGCTTGCTCTGGCTGACTTTGTGACACTGTAATAACATCGTCCATGTGTGTTTTCTTAAACTATTTACGTGTGTTTGATCAAAGCTAAATAGCGACGAAAAACTCAGCCTCTCATGGCGCTGACGTGACTTGTCTGGTGGTTTCTTTCAAGGCTGCTTGGCAGGCAGAAACACAAAGGAGAACTTGAAAAAAAATATTACACAAAATCAACAAGTGGCCATTTCAAGCATAAACAGTTTCTGCTACATCAAGTTCAGAAGCTTAACAACACAGAGAGCTGACTTCAAAGAGAGAAAGACCTTCTTTTTGCACCGTTTTTTCCATGACTCATTCTTCCTGCAATAATACTTGTAAACCTTAAAACCCCAGCAGAGTGGAACAGCACTTAAACCATATGTAACCATAGAATCTCAGAACACCAAAAGTGATTTGTTAATGGTGTATAAGTATCAAAATTTAACTGTGAAATGATTAAAAACAAGTTCTTTTGATGGAAATCACACTTATGAACCAACTCAAACCCTGTAAGTGCTCCTAATATCTCTGAATGCACTTGAGTCATCATCTTTATAAAAAAGAAAAGTATTTTTGATCATAGAAACTGCTGCAGATGCGATTTGCCTTGTTCTTTCAAAAGGAACCAATCTTAGATTTTCTTGGATGAATATAGATGTAAATTGTGTATATGTACATTACCACAGCTGATTTCCATGTGAAATTCACACAAAGAAACAACCACAGGATTAAGCAAATGCGTGCCCCAAAATGACAGAGCAGCCTCTATATCTAGATCCACGCACTTGTAAGCAGTATTTTGAAGAGCTTATGGTCTTATAATGCTAACCTGTATTCACACTACAGCTGTTACCGTCTTCTTCACTTTCTCTTCCTGTCTGCTGCTGGCTCTCATCTCGCAGCCCTCAGTGTTTCGCTTTCTTCTCATTCATTTTTAATGAATTGTTTCAGGTGCAGGCACAAGGAGAGCAAATCAAGGGGACATTTAGCACTGGGAGAAAGGAGGTGACTATTGAGCCGATAAACCAAAGTAATGAAAACAGGAGCTCCAATTTCAATGCTCTCTGCAGGACGTTTGTCTTTTTCTCATAAGCGGTGCACCAACTCAGTGGCTCTGCCTCTTGTGAACCATAAGAGTGTCAGATTCAAGATTGTAAAAGGTGAAACTTGGGCCTCGGCCTATTGTGTAAATGAATTCACACATTTCTTGTGCCCAATTCTGCAACTGCATTGCATCATGTCTGGGCGAAATTTGGTTTTGTGGCTGTTTTTGTGTACACTTGGGTGGTCAACCAATTAGCCCATTTATGAAAAGATGAAGGACGTGGCAAATTCAGGATGAGGTCATGAGTGATGATAGGCCCAGGGTGTGAGTGTTTGTGTGCGTGAGAAAAAAAAAATTGAGTCTACAGCAGCAGGGCACATTTGGCAATATAAAGGATATAGCATGCCATCATTCATTTTCTCACATCAAGAGAACCATGAAGAGGGAAGGACTGACCTAACAGTACAGCTCTCCACATTGTGGTTACTGTACAAATAATGTGATTATGCTGACATCATCGCACTTTGGTTATATGAGGGACTCTTACCGCCTGACCACACTGTCCTCCGACTTGGCCGGTGGTGGGGACACTCTTACGTAATGGGAGAAGCTGTGTGGAATCAAACTTGGATTCAGAGCTGCTTTGGTAACAAGGGGAAAAACTAAACTTCCTGTGCCAGGGTGGCATATTGTAACAAAAAAAAAAAAAAACAAAAAAACATACTGGTACTTGAGAGTTCACCGTGTCTAAAGCAGCTTAGAAACTGTCATTCTATTCTGATTTAAAGAGACAATATGTAGTAACTTATTTCTATTTTCAAACATTACAAAATTACCTATAAGTGTTCAGAATGAAGTTCTACCTAAGATGCCAATGTATTGGCTTGTAAAAATAAAGTGGCCAAGGGATTTATGCACCCCTAGAGGGAGTAGTGAGTCACTCTGCCGATCTCCAAAATGGAAGGAAAATTAACACCGTGTGGCCTTAGAGCAAAGTGTCAGAAAGTGACCAGATTGGCGTGAAGTGTGTGACAGCTAAGAAACAACTTTTAGAGTCAAAGAAAGTGATAAAGTAATAGAGGCTAGAAGCACTGTTGTTGTTTTCACCACTGGACACAGCTGTAAATGAATAGAATGGAGTTTGATGATGGAATAGCAGTATTTCTTCTACACGGGTGAGTTTATGAGGCTTATGAAGGTATAAAGTTATTATGGGATGTTATTACCTTTACCAAGTTGCCATTTGTTGATCCATGGGTCAGACTAAACCGTGACAATTCTGACCTTGTTTGTTCGATTCCAAACAGATCTTTTGTGCAGCTATTGACAACACAAACTGTTCAGAAAACAGAGGTGATTTGTGGTTTTAGTGACAACAGAGCTAACAGAGCTATAATGTAAACTATCAACTGACGCAGCATGTGAAGATTATAAGACAGTGTTATTTATAGTGACTGTCAAAAAATGGTTTAGAGGTTTTACTGTAAGAAAACGTGATACTATAATACAGGCGTGTAAACAATAAGCTTTATACTTCATTCAGTGATCGAAACAGTCTGTGGTTACATAGCATCTATCATTTGGTGGTTGTGGTAGTCCTAAATGTGTTGTAGAATTAAAGTTCCCCTTGATAGAGAATTTGCTATATCAATACTACACAGAACAGCTTTAGACTGATGGTATATTTGTTTTAAATTACTCTATATTAACAAAACAGCAGTCCATTTTGTAAGCACACACTTTTCTCTGTAGATGCATTATATTGCAAAGTAGGACAGCTATGTAGGTCTAAAAGATACTGTTCTTAGAATATAATACAAACTTGCCCACAACATCATGCAGAGTAAGAAACCCCTCACTGATTCTAATTACCATAATTTCACCTATTTTTCTACCTTGCTTGCATGTATTATGTTATTTTTATTGCGAGTGTGGGCTGTATATCTACAGTCTGACACAGTGACAGGCACCAACACACGTTTTTGGGGAGGAAAATGCTTTGTAGCTTGGCTTTTTCTTCTTTGATAAACTTCTTTACTCAAACCAGACATGAGCACTTAAGAAATCCTTCTTTGCCTAAGTCGTAGCAAAAGTGACATTATGCTTTAAACACTGATGACATTGTGGATCATAAAATGATCACTAAAAACCTTTCAGGGGGATGGTATGCCATTCTCTGGAAATAGGATATCTCTCCCCCTACAAACAAACATGAATCACAAAATTGAGGTGTAATGATGTCAATTCCATGAGTTTCTAGCAAATGGCAGTCCACCTGCTGTGAAAAGACAATCTGTTCAGCGGGGGGCCAAGCCCCCCAGTGCACTCGGTTATGAGCTCACTTAATAAAACACATTTTTATGATGGAAGTTCAATATAAAAATGGTAATGTATAATCAACATTTTATGAGAATGATGGCATTTGCCAATCAACTGCAGGAAAAACGACTCTTTAGATCCTCACATCACTGTTAAGCATACGATTTAATCTATTTAACGTCAAGGAGGAATATATGGTTTGTAGCATCAGTAGTTACTGATGGTCCTGCTTTGCTTCTCCGTGGTTCATAAGTTTAAAATGACAAATCAATTTATGAAGGCTGTTTTGTACACCCCCCACTCTGTATTTGTACGCTCAAACCCATATGACATTTCTGTTTCTTGTGTGTGTTTTTCTTTTTACTCTACACTCAATTTCACAGGAGACGGTAAATTGTGTTGACTTGAAACTTTGCACACTCATCGTAAATGTATGCCTCGTGAAATACGGCCTCATGTGTCGACATACTGACGATATGTTTAAGCCTCACTTTCACCCTTTTTAACAGTTTTATTTCCCTTACCCTTAATGTGATTTATATGAACGGAGACATTCTTCGGATGCTGCACTACAATTTGTCAACTGTATAATCCACCTACTTCTATTGGTTCATTCCCTAAGTGCTATTTTAAGAGGTGATCTATGTGTACCAAGGTCTGTGCTTTATAACTCAAAGGCAGCCTGTTATCCACACATCACAACACTGGGTACATTTATTCAGCTGCACTTTTTTTTGTGATGGAAATATTTTGGATGACTTTCCTATTTTTCATCAAGTTTGCTGAAAATGTGCTTAATGAGCACTACAATACTATGTGTTCAATACAAATCTAGGCACGATTTGGTGACGATGTAAATGAAGGTTTGGAAAATTAGTCTTAATGTGATAAATGAGAACAAATCTTAAATGAAAAAGCTTAAAAAAAGAGGTACAACTACAAAATTTCTATGTCAATAGGATTTTTTTGTATGTTTTCCCTCGCACTTTAACAGTTTAGAAATTGAATCACTACTGGATAACAGTCACACCAGTTTTTCGCACTTGACGGGTACCAAGGAATACTTTTTCGTCTAAAATGTGTCCTCAGTAACAGAAAGAATATGACATCCATGTTGTCAAAATGTACCTGCTGTGAAAGCACTTGCATCAGTTACTGGACAGCAATATTTGTCGAGGAAAAATGCGAACAGCAGCACCACTACAGTGTGACATCCACATGAATGGCATACAACTAATGCTTCACAGATATGATGTTTCACAGCTATGGAGGGGCAGCTGGTGCTAAACAAGACTATGCGTGTGTGTGTGTGTGGGGGGGGTTCTTTTCCACTCATTTTTTAAAAAGGGCAAAAAATTTAAACCTTAGTGCATATGGCTGGATTTGAACACCTATTTCCTGTACTGTAAACCCCTACGCTACCCTCCTGTCCACAAACTGGCTGATAAAATAGCACCCTGAATTATCATTAAGCCAAGCAGACATGTGGTGTTTTCCTTCATAACGCTGTCAAACTAAAGTCCTTACGTAAAACCAAGTCATGGAGGCTAAACTTTGGTACCTGTGCCTTTGGGAGCAGGTTAATTGTATGAAAACATCTGATTCATTTGAGGAAACTTGGCAACTCATTGAAAAATCATCCAATCACATTAGGACAAGAAAACTAAATTCTGATTGGCTACCATTCTTAAAAAGGATGAATATTTGGTTAAAATTATCTTAATAGCTGCAAATCCCCCCTCCCAAAAAAAAAAAAAAAACTATTACAGGGAACTGGGGGAAGGCAACCTTTCCATCAAAGGACCAGTGGATAGCCACAACTGAAGAAGTATTTGTAATGGAAAAATTAACACACAGACTGAGACTGGAAGAGACACAACTGGATAAAAAGTGGAATAAATGAACTATATTTACACAAAATCAATAGACTGACTGTTGCTATCCTGATTGTTGTATTTTGTACTCATTTGTTTTCTTGTTTGTCCTTTTTTGTTTTTTTTTATTTGGTTATTGTTATAATGGTTGTCATAAAACTCAAAGATTTAAGTTACAAAAAATAATAATAATAATAAATCTGATTGGCTACAGGGCATGTAGAATTTTTAATCCTCCAATGAGAGCACAGCCAAATGCACATTAATTTTAATAGCACCCCGTGACCAGGAAATGTATTCACACAAAAATTAACTAAATATAGACTTAAAAACTTCAATAAACATTGACATAAACTACAGGATACATGACAAATACTGCATCATAATGATAAAACAAAACAAAAAAAAAATCTGATCCTAAAATTCCACTGATTTTACATGGGTTTGCAGCCCTGCACTTTCTATGGAGCAGCAACACTGCAGTTATATAAAGTAAGAATGGATCTTTATTGTAGTGGTCTGATGGAGCTTGTACTGAAGTGGACTATGACATAAAGCAAACTACAAAATTACAAGAGGTAAAGCTTTCAACTTGCTGGTATTTTTCTTTCACATTGCTTAATGCGACAAAAGTCCTGAAAACTAAAATGAGTTGTTCAGTGGTTGATTTGCTCTCAATCAAGGCACGCTGTAGCCTCTGTACACCAAAGGCAGTATAATCACTGTTTTTGTATATAAAGTGTGTATCTTTACAGCTAATTTGCATCGCTGCCATCTCCATGAGGTTTGGAGAATCTGCCTAAGGGGTGTGTTAATTATGTCTAATTTTACACTCCGTCTTTTTGAGAGGGACCCAATTTGGTGTCTGGCCCCCTTAGCTTCCTTAACCTGCCATTTACCACTCATCACTACAAAGTAAACAGCCTGAACAATAGATAATCAGAGAGGGGAATGATGAGGAGAGTGTGGCAGATGTGGCTCTGCATTGCAGATATCTGCTGCCTCTGCTTCAAATCAATCGGCAATTAGCACCATTTCACCGCAGCTGTTATGGAGCGATTTATTTCGCTGGAGTGATCCACGTTTTCTAGCGCCCCAAACATAATTGCAGAACCCTCCAAGGCCTCACTGAAAGAAAGACAGACAGCAAGGGTAAGAGGGATGGAGAGAGAAGTAGTGGATGAGAGAGGGAAACGATGATACTGATGGAGAGAAAGGGAAGAATGCAGCGACTGAGTTATGATTTCAACTGCACAGGAGATGTTTCAACAGCTGAGTGCCTCTACAGAAGCCAGTCTTGATAATATTCTTTGAAAGTTTTTTGGGGGGGCGAATTCCATACTTCTTTCTTCTCTTTTAGACGTGCAGTGTTAAATCTGCAGAGACAGCTTTTTCCTTTCATAGAATACTGTCCTGATGAAACACCAGTGATTGAAGCAAAACACCTGATTTTGTTTTAACATATCAGTTCCCAAGTTCACAGTAAGATCCATCAACCAGTGGTTTGTTTCTTAATATGTCCAGCAAAAAGTCTTAGGGCCTGATTTACTAAGATCTCAAAGAACAGGCACATATTTGCTTGCTCGTGCTAAAAAAAAATGTGCGTGCTATTGATTTGCATGTCACAGGAGATTAACTAAGATTGCCTGTGCAAATGACAACAGGTGCAAAGTCTTGGAGACCGCCCTATTTAAATGACGATTTTGTGTGTGGTACGAGTTGTCGTCATGGAGATAGTCCTCTGAAAAAACTGCTCTAGGATATACCAGCACTAATGGTAACAGTGTGTTGGAATGATCCAGACGCACAGAAATGTAACGTTGGCAACAAGTTTTGTCAAAGAACATATTGCATGACTCCTCCTTGGGACTGGACCCAAATCAATCCCTAGTTCTTCCAGAAGTTCTAAAATGGTATTGCTGGGTAGGTGACACATCTCAATTATTTTTCTTCCATCACTCCAAAAATGTTGATGCAAGCAGAAAAGATTCATTCTCTGCATGGCCTTTGGTTGTGCCTATGCCGCCTCCTTGCCACAACTGCAGCCAGATTTGCGCAAAGCTGTGTCAGTTAAAACCTGCCTTTCAAACATGCTAAATATAGACCCAAAATCAGCCACCGCAATCAGTTTCAAGTTTGGTCATTCACGTTCCATGCACTAAATAAATATTTGCATCTACTCCTTCCAATAATTTTGCATGTTCTGGCAGAAACACCCATATTGCATATTCATCAAGGCAAACACGCTAAATGGGTTGCATGAGCTATTTAGCCCATTTGAGAGATGCAACCCTCAGTGCATCACATTGGTAGATAAGGTTCAATGTGTTTTTGTGTGCACAGTCAAGTTTGCGCACATTTTTACATGTGCAAACCTTTAGTAAATCAGGCCCTTAATGTCAAACTCCAGCACCTTCAGTTGAATTGGAAAGCTGAGAGCAAGTCAGGTCAAGTTATTCAACATTGCTGCGTTGCTTCACTGATGTTCTTGTGGCGAGATGAAAGAAAATGGGGCCAGGGTCTAAATGGTTGTGGAAAGCTTTTGCTGAATGTGGAGGGTGTTATAGCAGCATTTTAATGTCCTCGGTTTTGGAATAACATGTTCAACATGTTTTTCTGTGGGCAAAGTGAAGCAAAATGCATTCAGTAAACCTGTGGATCATGTTTATGATTTTTTTTTTGTTTTGTTTTTAAACAGAGGTATTCACTTATGAGTTTGATTGTTGCTGAATACTGATCATAGTCATACTTTTTGTGGGCAACAGGAACCTACCCATGAAGCATTCACTAAAATAGTGTTCCCCCAAAATACTGCTTTTGAATCAACTCTGTAAAAATGAATGATACAAGTGAAACGTCAAACCATGACGGGATGGAGTAGGCCTCATTTTCAACAGGACAATCTCTGAAAGAAATGTATTATGGTATCCGTTTTTGTTATTTGTGTCCTGGTTGTAACATGCACAAGCGTTGAGAGCAGTATAGTGTTTTTTTTAGAATTCATATTCGTATAAGTATGCAGACACCCTGAGCCAACAGATCCATTAAACGTGTAGCATCTTTTTCCTACGGTTAAATGCCAAGTCCTTACCTCAGACAGCACCCAGAGGTACCATTTCATCAGAAAAATCGTGCACATTTCCAGTGCAGTTAGCGACCACAGCCTACAATTATGGCTGGCCATAAGTCATATTGTCCTAGAAGGCTTTATGGAAGGAATTTAATTTCTATGGTGAGGCTTTTATATTTTTACTTGGCTAACCTAGTAGCAAGATAATAAGTCCTCCAACCCTGAACAACCATATAGGCTTTGGTTAATGCCAAAGGGATGCTAGGCTCGGCTGTGATTGATCACTTCACCACACGGCTGTGATTCTTTCATTTACTGCTGCTGGAATGTGTGGTAATACTGCTATGCTAGCCATGATTAGTATCTCACTTTAACACATTAAATCTTGATGAAGCAGTACAACAATACAAACACAGGTATTTATGGGCCATCAGGCTGTAATACATCCATTAGCCAGCAGTAAAAACACATAATTGGAAAACACCTAAATACCTATAAAATGTTAACATACAGATTAGCTGTGACATGTAAGTTTGGTGCTGATGTGCAATAAACTACATGTCCGTACTGGAATAAAACATGTTCAAGGTGACATAGCCGCAGTGCTTGCTTTCTCCACATAATCTAAAACTCATGACTATGCAAATTATTCCATAGGAAAGCACAACATTCATTGATTTAAAAAGCTGTAGCTAATAAATGTTGGTATTTTACATGAAAAAAATTAGTTGAATGACTGTCGAAATAGTTTTGACTATTTTTTTTGCCAGTCAAGTGTTTCAGCTCTATTTGTATACACTGCAAAAATCAAAATCTTGCCAAGTGTGTTTTTCTCATTTCTAGTCAAAATATCTCATCACATTTAAATAAGACAATTACCGGAAGAGTAACTTTTCAGTGAGATATAAGAACTTATTTTTAGACAATAGATCTTGAAAATCTTATTTCAAGAAATCTT
>JAPQRP010000012.1:15038573-15063701 GCA_037367295.1 Apogon hyalosoma | reverse complement strand
AAGAACTATTCCCAACATAATTTTTACTTGTTCCCTTGTTAGATTTTTTTTTTTTTTTTTGCTTGAATTAAGCAAAAAAAAAAAAAAAATGCGATATTTTGACTAGAAATGAGAAAAAATACACTTGGTAATATTTTGATTTCTGCAGTGTACAAACAATTTAATCTATAACCAATCAAATAATATTTCAGGCGATTTCTGTAACGGGGTATTAAGTGCAATATTTCCTCTGATTTAGTGTAGTCAGTGGCATGTCATGTTGGATATTTTATTTACACTATCCAGATACAATCAAAGCAGAACAAAAAAGCAACTGAGTGTTAGCCGCTAGCTGTGGTAACCCACCCAATCACAGCACAGCATCACACCGTTCATTTCATTGTAGGATGAAGCATCACCTTTTTATCCCTACCCCGACACAACTCTAAGGCTATGTTCAAACTAAAGGTAAAACTGACCCTGTGTGATTTTTTTCACGCATGTAGGGCTTTTTTTCTTGACAGTGTAAACAGATTAAACAGCCACTTCCATATATGGTCATCAACCAAATGTAACCACAATCTGAGAAGTCCGAATCCATGTGCATAATGCTAGATCGACACTGGTCACACAAGTCTGTGCTGGCAGTCTATTCCCTAATCACCATCCTCATTATCATGTGCTCACAGCCACTTGTAAATGAAATGCTGACATTAGTGGCCTCCATGTTCATTTGAGTCCAAAAGCGTGTTGCAGGAGTTATCTGTGTTCTTCTGTGCATGTAGGTCAGTTCAGGGCCATGACCTCTATTACACTGAAATGTGATCATGGCCAGATTTTGCAAAATAACGTGAACACCTGAAGGAAAAAGCAAAATCTAAGCAATAAATCCAAATTCAGCATTAAAGCATGCAGTGTGAATGTAAGATGAGTTTTTCCTGAAGCACTACAGCCTACAACAGACTTCAGATACATTAAAAACAACAATTCATGCTATAAAATAGTATTTATTTTTTGGTTTATGCCCCTTTTTTTTCTTAAGACAATCAAACTCCAGGTCATAATAAACTGATTTAATAAGCTCAAGAGGAAAATCTTCAAAATAAATGTCAATCTGTAAAATTTGTCATGTTTGATCATTTGCTCTGGTTTTAAAGTACACTTTTTTTTTCTAAACCTGTGCTCTGTAAAGAGTATATAGACTCTGAGTCAATAGACCCATTAAACATGTAGCATCTTTTTCCTATGCTTTAACGCCAAATCCTTACCTCAGACAGCACCCAGAGGTACAATTTCATTTGAGAAATCACACAGTGCCAGAGCAGTTAGCGACCACAGCCTACAATTATGGCTGGCTATAAGTCATATTGTCCTACAAGTTTTTATGGAAGGAATCTGGTTTCTATGGCAATGCTTTTATATACAGCAATGGAACATGTGAATCCACTACACGGCTAGACAGGGTGCTGAATACAAATAATAGCGTTAATTCTGCTCCAAATTAATCCATTTAGTCAGTCAATCACAGCAAGTCCGTCACAAATGTTCCCTGCAGTATTATTCAAACCCTCTGAAAGCTTATGGAACATGCATTTTATACTGTAAATAACATTTGTCCACATTGGATTGTACTGTATGCTTTATAGCTTACTGAGACTGACATACACATGCCTGCAAATTATGGATTCAAAAGTAACATCCAAAACCTTGACATCTACACCGAGTCATCATCTCAGTTTGGTTTTCTGTGCGATAACCAGCAGTGGTGGCAGTGAACAACATATCCCTGTGACACTGTTACTGTCAAAGCGAGAGATGAAAAATCCTGTGCACATCAGCATTGCACTTTGAAGACTGTGTGCAGTGTGTCACGGGTATCACTACTAATATATAATGCGTCTTTTTTCCTTCTTTCGGCTCGCTTAACATCTCATCCCATCATTAAATAATCTTTGAAATTCAACTCCTTATCACCAGCTTTCTGTGTGAAATTAAGTTCTTACAAGAAATGTTGATAACGTGTCAGCTGACTGCAGAGACGTCACTGATTTTATCTCCCGGTATGAAGAAAGTACCAATAAAGCAATTCTTACTTTGTCCTCTTTTCCCCTTTTCTTTTATTGCCTTAAAACACCGTCTTGTCTTGGATGTACAACACATTTATTACATAGACTAATCCGTGACAATGGACTTAAGTGCTTTAGAGTTTTATTTATATGCTTTTTTAAAATGCTAGATGCTTGTTCCGCATTCATTTGATGCTGGCTCGCTGCAGTGGTTTAATTGTTATATGGATTATATTTGTTTCTGTGCAAATTTTCACATACACTCTAAGAGGTCTGTTCTCAGTCCAAGTCTCACAATTGGCTGTTGGTGTTTTCTTCTTGGAAGTCCACTTAAGATGACAAAAGTAGCCGTCTGCAAAGATGTATGGCCTCAAATTATGTCCTGAGTTTTTCCCAAGCTGTTGCTGATGGCACTTTGGGAGGAAAGTGATAGCAAGTTGTAAGAAAGCAAAGTGGCTGGGCTTTATGACCTATTGCCTTGTCTGCCATCTGCAGGGATCAATTAGTCTTCCTTGTGTAATAGCTGAGAGCAAAAAAGAAAAAAAAGAGTTGAAAAATATACACTTTCTGTGGAGTAATAACAGGGTTTCCACTTGCTTGTAGTGGCTCGACAGCAACGCAATGGAGCTCTCTGTGGCTGTCAGACTTGTGGCTCATAATACAAGGGCCTGGGGTGTTACGCACAAATATAAGAAAAGCAAAAATAAATGCAGCTACCCCTTCTAGAATATTAATACACTATTTGTAAAGTTTTTACATTTTGGTCAGCTATAACTCATCTCCATTCCAGCTCTCACTCTTCAGTCCTGTCCTACTGTTGCATGTGGACTTCAGTGACTGACTTGAGGAATGGAGCGGATGCCGTTCAGTTGACACCATCAAAGCGCCATATTTAACAGATCACACCCAAGAGGCAGGCATGTGTCTTTCTAGTCTGATCGTCTCTCCACATGTTGTATGTGCACTCTGAACATAAAGTCCTTCTTCTGTGCTAAATAATCAATGGCTTCCTTTCTGGCAGCCTCAGGGCTATCTGGCAGAGGACAGAGAGATGGAAACATTGCATGTGCTCTCTGGGAAAAAAATACTTTTTTTTTTTTTTTAATCCTTGAGGGCAACTGAGGACAGAGCCATTTTCTTCCTTTACAAACTTTTTGTCCCTTGGGTGACAACTTGTCACCAGCGTCAGTAGGACAAATGTTAATTGAGAGTGACACCATGAGATGTTCTTTTGAAAAGGGTCGTTGCGCTGGGAAATAACTGCACTTCATCAATCTTCAAAATGTTTTCAATCTACCAACTCTGTGTTTTGGCAGTTGATAGAAAGTACTTTTAGAGAATTTATCTAAAATTTACCCAACTTAGACTCTGACGGATTATGAAAAAAAAAAAAAAATCTCAGCATTACTCATAACCATTTTGCAAACAAAATGCCGGTATGAGCTTCAATGAGGTTTACATCAAGCTGTCCTTTTCAATGTAAAGGATCACTGCAACAAAATAATATGCCCTTAAGATGTATGTTCCAGCATATTATGTTCCAACATACATTTATTGAAGGTTACAGCACCTAAATATATCTAAGTCCTAGACCTGTAAAAGGGTAAAATATTTGTATAGACCAACCAAATTTGTAGTTTGACAAGAGCCATTTACAATTCAAATCAGCACTTTTACATTTATGTCGACCTAAAGATAAAAATAGTAGCTTTATTGCATCTACAAACAAATAAAAGTACAAACAAATCCAACATGACTGGGGAGACTGTGCGCTCTAAAAATACTTTAGGTTAAATGTTAATTATTCAGTCTATTCTAAATACTGGCTGCACACGTGCGCTATTTACAGCAACATAACTCAACCATGCAGCCATGCTCTCTACCCCAATACTACCCTCAATATCCTGGAGTAATCCAGAGAGACTTACTATAGTTTACTTCCTGTTTCCCATGGAATTTCTTGCCTCAAGGTGTCTTTAAATAAGCACACATTGATATTAGACTTTCAGAGGTCTGTCATTACATGAAGCAATTATGAGAAGACCAGAGCTCACATACGAAAAAAAAATGCCTTGAATGTTCGGAGACTCAGTCAGGGTTTAATTAAAACGTAACTCTGTCAGACGGTCACAAAATGACTTAAAATCTACACTGAAAACAATCAGTGTTAAGAGATCCTGAATATGAATTACAGTAAAATGTGTATTTGCCAAAGTCAGATAACATTTTATATTATTTTCTACTCTATTTTCCATGTATTAGCCAATTTTCTACAAATCACGTCCTGCCAATCATGTTCTCAGACATGACGGTGAATATTTATATTTGTGTTGCAGGCGGCCATTGATTTTTGTTCAGTTGCATTTCATTTTTTGAGATGTAGATACCACTGCTTACCCACTGTTATTGTTACATGGTAATGCGTTGGGTATATTTAATTCTTAGTGACAAAAAAAGAGATTACCATCTACATATACATTTTATTAATTTTGCTTCTGTACACTGCCACAGTGCACTTAAAATGATCGAACTGAAATTAGTGTTTGGACTTTCAGCTTTAATTCAAGAAGTTTAGCCAAAGTACCGCATTAACCACTTTTAGATGTCTTTCCTCCATTTTCAGAGGCTCCCATGTAGACTCATATCCAGATGTGGCCTGTTCCCTGGCTATTGTATGACAAAGCAGGAAGATAAAAGGTCAGCCAGTCATCTTCTGAACTGTTTTATCCTTGATAGGGTCGCGGGGGTGCTGGGACATATCCCTGCTACTTATGGGTGAAGGTAAGGTACACCCTGGTCATTTGCAGCTAAAAGCTCTGACACTGAATTTGCATTTGGTAACTATAGAAATTCTAAAGAGATCCAAAGAAGGGTCAATGCAAGTGAAGGGGACTGTCATTTGGCTGAAAAAAAAAAAAAAAAATCAGAGTAAGAGCAAAGACTTGGTAAAATCAAGAAATTGTGTTATTCTTCAAAAGAAAGAATCCATAGCTGAGTTCAATAACATCAGAAGGCAAACCTGATAGGATGGCACTTCACATAGCAGATGGTATTGACCAAAATGTATTGAAAAGCTTTGGAAGGTAAAGACATGGGGTGTCCTTCAGTGGTCAGTCAGCAAAGACCAAACTGAAGGCGATAAAGACTCACAAACAAGCAGCAGGTAAAGGTGGCAGTTAATGCCTAGAACAGCATCTCCAAAAGGAAACTCAGTGTTTGGCGAGTATTAAAAACGACCTTCACATTCCTAACAATCTTAGTTTGTCTGATTACCTTTATGCCTCTGAAAATGAAGGGAGACTGTACAAACATAATTGTAATTCTTAAACAGTCTAAAGTTTTGTTAACCCTTAGAGACCTCAAACTGTTTTAGTGGAAACTTTACCATTATTTTTTCTCTTCAATTTAATTAATTCATTCAACCTTTATTCAGTCATTTATCCTCATTTATTATAATACTATCCTCTGCATTTTTTCATTTAAGTAAAAATCAGATATTTTCCAGTTTTTAATTTACTGAACATTACAGTAAATTAGGTTTGAAAAAAGGTTATTTTATCAAAATACAGAAAACTGAAGAAAAAAGGTGAGTTTTTCAGCAAAATATATCATGAAATGAATGTAACAACAATTGTCTACAACCACTATCATTTGTCAGACAACATGGGTTTTACTGGTGAATCAGTATTGTAGAACCCTGGTCTTCATTCCTGGTCCTCGAGAGCCACTATCCTGCATGTTTTAGATGCATCTCTCTTCCAGCATACCTGACGATCATTTTCAGGCTTCTGCAGAGCTTGATGATAGGCTTATCATTTGAATCAGGTATGTTGGAAGAGGGATACATCTAAAACATGCAGGATAGTGGCTCCCAAGGACCAGGAATGAGGACCAGGGTTGTAGAAGATGACTGTTTTTCCACGTTCACTACGGAGCCTCTGAGCATCTAAATGGGTCATATCTGATGACCATGAAAAGCTGAGAAACCACATTTGACCTGAATTATTTCCATGTATTAATAGTATTAATGTCAAACATTTTAGATCAGTAGATGCTTTTGGTTTCTTGCAACTGTTTAGGACTTGAATTAAAGCTCGAAGTCCAATCTCCACATCTTGATCGCTTCATTTCACATCTACCATAACATACACATACAACACTGGAAATCACTCACTGTAAGTAATCAGTGTTGAAACATTACTACGGGTAGTGTCTGTTTTTGTTAGATGAGATATCAGTGGGCTGTACTGAAATGTGTAGGGATAAATATACCTAGTTACCATGATAAATTTTTCATGATACTGGTCATCACAGTAGATTTTACATGATCAGGGTTTTGCCTATATACTGTACATACTGCAGCAGCGCCGCTACAAATAAAACTAAAAACACTGACTTTGAAGGAACGTGATGTGCTAAATTTTATAACAAGTTGTTATCCACTAGTTAACCATCTTGGCTGTTGTTTTAGGTGTCATAACACAACCTCCTCTCTCCCTACCCTCTCTGCTTACACTACTGAAGCAAACTATCTGGAATCCATATAGAATGGAAAAGAAACATTGTAGAACCAGGCACATACTGTAGCAGTGTTTTCAGACCAACAGAGAACTGTGACGGTGCCTGAACCTAATTGCAAACCAGCAGACGTATTCACACCGAAAGTCAGAGTGCTCGGGAACTGAAAATTTGGTTCCCGACGGGTACCAAATAAAACTTGTTTTTTCTAACCGAACTGTGACGACATGAGTGGACGTCACCAGGTTGATCTGAGTCAGAACCAGAAAAATATACAAACCAAGAAAACGTGTGTGGGGATAATGGCAGAGAAACTGAGTTGTCATTTTGTTGCATTAAATAAACAGCTCGTACATTCACTTGCAGACATGCAGTTTTTCTCCTACAACTTATCCCATCATGCATCAGTCCTACTACATCTACGGTGAGTGTCGAGGGACAAAACAGTAGCAATCCAACATTTCCCTTTTTTTTGGTGGCGAAGCAACACCCTCTATCGATGATGCGTCATGGGCTCACATAAGTTCACAGGCAAGCACTTCAGTTCTCAGTATAACTGGTGAGGGAACCGGCTCCGACACCAGGCCGGTTGGTCCAAAAACAGCTAAAGAACTTCTAGCTGTCAACTTTTATTCTGAGGTAACTGGTTTTGATCGTACTTGAATGAGGTAACTAGTTTAAGATAACTTGAATCTGGTGATCGGTGAGTTGACATTTGTCAATTTCTTTCCAAAAAAATAACCAGAAGTCATAATTTAAAGGGTTATTTTGCAAAATTTTCCCCCGGGGGACCATGCCCCTGGACACCCCTCGTGTTACTAGGTTACCGTCACAGCACTGCTGCTACAAAAACTTCTACGGGAAACACTACATGATCTATCATTGTTTTTGGTATTTAATCAAATCAGTCGATGCACTCCACAGAACTTGCATCAGCTTAAAAAATACAATCCTCCTATAATGTGTTTTACTCCCCTTTTTCATTGAGGTCTTCCAAAATGATTTTGGCTAAGAGGTTCCCATTACATAATCTTATTAATAGCCTGCTCCTTCCCCACCTGCTGGCCACTAGTGCTAATTGCTTTGGCCTTCATGTCCACTACTGTGGTTTGGCCAACTAATTCTTTCATTTAAATGAGATGACCCCTTCATGTGCCATCAATGAATCTATTATTCTGTGATATACTGAGCTTTAACAAAAAGTAGTTTGCTGTAAGCACCATGCACAGTATAAAGTGATATTTAATTTGCTGTTACAAAGAAAATATCTCAAGGGGTCAAAGGAGAAGAGCAGAAATGTATGTCACTGCAAGTAATGAAGCTGTCTTCTCTCAACCTCCTACAGGATGGCAGGTAAATAATAGCACCATTTTAATTCATTTTGCATGTGAACGGACATAAGCATAAAGTATGCAGTATTTAGCTGGCAAAGACAGGCAAATTCTACCATAAATGTTTATAATCATCTTTACTTTTCTTTGTAGAGAAAACCACTTGAGTGTTTAAATCACTTTGCAATGTTTAGATTCAATTTGCAAAGACAAAATCCATAAATCCTCTTTTTCTGTATGCAAACTAGCAAATCATATTCATATTTACCAACTATGAGATAAATACTGTGTTGATCAACAGTCAAATTTAATATAATTACCCAAAACAAGTTTAGTTTAAAGGCGTTCTGTCATCTATTGTTTCGTGGTATTGATATTCTAAACTAAAATTAGAGGGATGTCATACATCACAACACACATAGGACAATTAAAATTCAGCATCATACTCCATTATTTTCATTTGATAGAGAGCTGTATACAGTGGTGGAAACAACAACAGTGTCACTTTTTTACTCTAAAAGTTGTTTCTTAGCAGTTCTCATCCCATCTGGTCACTTTCTGATGCTTTGTTCAAAAGGCCCCATGGTATTTGTTTTCTTTTTCCGTACAACGGGAGATGACCAGACTCACTACTCTCTAGTGGTCACATGCATCCCCCAGTCCATCAGTGTAAATTCATTCAGTTCATATCTCTACAATCCAATATATTAGTGTCTTTACCATAAATACACAGCTCCTAATGATAAATGTAGGTAGTTTTTTTTTTTAATAAATATATAAAAGTAGAAATACTGCATATAGCTCTTTATAGTTATGAAGTGAATATAAACAGAGGAAAATGAATTGATCAGCTGTTCTGTTAAAGGTAACGTTAATAACCCCATGGAAGCAGGATTGTGTCCCAAATAAAGTGTAGCATTAAATGTAAAAGTAATGTTACATTCCAATATCAGAAAAGGTTCAGCATCTCAAATTCTTCTCAATTAATTCTAAGATGAAACAGCACATACTGTCAAAAGTACAGGGAGGCAATAAAAAACAAATGATTTAAGTATCCTTTTCCAAATGGTGTGGCCAATGAGGCCTTTGTAACCTCAGGCGAGTCGTATTTGCCTGCTATTATTCCCATCTTATTTATTTGGAGGGGAACATCCATTTTTATTTCACATTTGCTCAGAAATCCACATAAGGCAATCACATCTCCACTACTGGGCCCCCATATTGTTAGAAATTACACTTTCCATTTACCACCACCCTGCAACACTGTTGCTGCCTCTGCTGCTATGATCGGTGGGTACAATTGAAAACGCAATGAATTTTGGAGAACAGACTGTGACTGCTGTGACTGATATGAATGAGTTTGATGGAGGCCCTTGACTAGAGAGGAAAATGGCAAAAAACATCAAAGTAAAACACAGATCTACAGTAAATATACGTGCTTTGCTGGTTGGAACAAAGCGCTTGACAGTAACATAGGAAACCCATGCACATCTAATTACACAGTCAAGTGTAAATACAATGTAGTCAACATACAAATTACATGGGCACGTGGAGGCATTGTGTTGCTGTTCGTGAAGATAAGATTTATTTATTAAATTTTTCCAGTATGCCTTAAGCTTTGGACATCTTCAGTCTACACATGTGCACATTTGTTGTTGGTGAGGAAATCTCAGATAGCCATCTACCACACAACTAAACAAAAACCACTGCAACATCCTCACTTTATGCAGTTTTCTCAGTAACTGTGTTGTGTGCATATCAGTATCCCAGAGGGTGTTTTTTTCTTTTTTTTTTTTTTGTCTAAGTCTTTATGTTGCATATGTAAAGATCACATCCTGAATTCAGCAATGTGGATAAGGCGTAATCCTCGTTTTAGGAAATACTTAGGACACGCCAGCTGTTGTACTCTGATAGTATCTGTGATGCTGTGACGTGTATACAACTTCTCATGGTAACTGACAATTGTGAATTACTGAGCAGGTATTAAATGATGTCACAGAAAAACAAATATGGTAAAGAAAGCATCTCACTACTGGAGCGACACAGATGCAATGTTTTGTCTTTTTGTTATCAAAAAAATTTATTCAATTAGTAAATTACAAAGGATTGAAAAGTTAACCATTAGAATGTTGATTTAGCAACATAACAGGTACAGGACAATGTTTACCTGTGGATCTTGTCTCCTACTGCTGGCAGCAGATGAATGCTCGATCTGCTATGAACCAACAGGGTTCATAAGTCCTTTCCTATAGCCACTATTACAAGTTCTTCACACATACCTGCACAAATAGCAGCAGTAATGAGTAACCAGCATACTAGTACTTATGTATACAGAGTTGTATGTTATGTATACATCCAGTTTTCCATGGAAACACTATTTGGTATCATAAATTATCTTAAGGTTCATTCATAGGAAATTAGTTACAAATATCTGTTGTGACTGAAATAATGTCAACGTCGCTGAGTTTTACAAATGAAGACAAAATAAAGTTTGTTTCCTTTCACTAGCTGGATTTCCATTACAGTTTTCCGCAAAATAAAAGTGATATTTCTACAATTTCAACAAAGTACTTGTAGGTGTTTCCATTGAAGAGTGTTTGGCTTCTGACGTGTGATTCTAGTAAAGTTCTGTCTACCTGTCTTGCAATATGTCGTAGTCCTCGCAGACAGAGAGGGGGGCTATCTCTCAATTTCAGTCTACAAGCGTGCCTGATTGTCCCAAGGCAAAGTTCTCATTTATGGCAGCCGCCACGCATAATGGATTTCCGGTAGAGAATTGTACAGAATTCACCAACGAGTTGTGGATCCAGAATTTCTGAATGACCCAGGCAACATTTAATGAACTATTATGTTATTGAACCTCTCATGGCACCGGACTTGTCATGCCTGTGACTAGTGAAAATACATTAAATGTGTTTCCATTACACTTTTGCACAATACTTCTATATCTAAACGTCTCAAAAACTACCTCATGAGAGCGTAAAAACGTTATGATCTTTGGCAGTTTTTGTGACATTTCTGTGTTTCCATTACCAGTTTTCTATTGTGCAATTTACATTTTGCACATTTCTGAGGGCAATGGAAACCCAGCTACTGATTTTATGTGAGTAAGTCACTAAAGAAGATCATTAAAGACATCAGGAACATTGATGTGATTTCTGAAGGACAGCCAATGGAGTTTTTTAAAGACATACCACAGCAGTTTGTGACAGTATCCCAGCCAAACTGAGGTCCTCGAGGCCCATTACTGGTGCCTCAAAACTCCAAGGCTGACCATGCAAACATGGCTGCAATCAAACAGTCAAAATAGGCTGTGAAAATGCTGTTCCATTTCTTGCTGAAAGAGCAGTGTAGATTCACATCAGTGCTTGATGTGTGTCCTTTTTGTTATGAGAGGAAATCAGGCAGGTCAACTTGCTACAATGACAGATAAAACGTATTTATTCTGCTGTCACACAAGACAACTGGAAGCCCTTGGGTTAATTTTTCTGTGAACCAAGTGTTGAGTGAAGCTTATACTGCAGGATATTAAACTCTGGCATTTGAGGAAGCATTTGAAACAGTCCATGAGTCTAAAGCCCCATTCCAAGGGGATTTATTTGTCTGCAGGGGATGGATTTAAATATAATATACCCTGATCAGTGATTTTAATCATGTCTACAGCACATGAGCATGTGAATGTTTTTCTCCATACCCCGCTGTTAATTACACTCAGTTACCTACTAGTGTTCAGTGTGCTTATCGACCCCACTATAATTGTATATCCTACCCACACAGACACACTCCTTTAATGCTGGTGTTGGTGAATTTCTTTGTTCATATGATAAATTATTCATGATTCATTTTTATTACCTTTCTGTATCTGAACTGAGATTACTCCACTTTAATTTATCTGTGTTTGAGTTCGTTTAGTTGCAGAGGGTTCAACTTGTGTCTAACATTGTTGGTGTTTTTAGAAAATCCGGACCAGGACAGAGATAAATTGTGTCTAGCGAAGCTGTTTGAATAATAACATGGATATTGTTAAAGACTTTATGTCCTCTGTTAATCTGGAAGGGGATGATTGTGTTAGATGATTGTGCTATAAACATTGCGTTTGACTCAACTGTTTTGTGTGTCGTTTACGTGTATTAGAGTACAACTGGTTTCTGTACACTGATCTGACCCACGTGCAAATTTAGATTTAGAGTATTGGACCAATAGCGGCACTTACAAATGTCCTTCAAAAAAACCTAAACAAATTAGTACTTATAACTTTCTGTAACCACTAGATGACATGAGAGGAGTAATAACCTATCCACACTGAAATTAGACACTAAATCACTTTAATTCTACACATTCACAGTGAAATATTGAACAAATGTTGTAGAAATGTCATTGAATTTTATTTCACTGTCAGCTTTAAAATATTTCAACAAACTTTTGTGTTTCAATTATTCTAAAATTGACATCAAGAATTATAAGTTTTACAACAAATGTGCATTAATTCCACTTTTTCCACTCTGTTGGATTATCAATTTTCTGCCTGAAAAAAGTTCATGTCTATACAATCATCTGAAGGACATTCTGCTCACTGGTATTTTATCCATTATGATATCTTAAAGGGCTCATATTTTGCTAAACCCACTTTTATTAGTCTTTGGTTCATTTATTTGTGTATTTGGACCCTAATAGCTAAAAAAAGTTCAAATGTGAATCCTCCAGGTGCGGCAAAGCTATCTTTATATTCCTTTTGGCAAAAATCGAGTGAATTTCTACAACCCGTTTTAATTACTGCTTAATTTGTTGCATCTATAACTAGTAACATCACAAAATTTGCTCATATAAGGTCAAGATTTCCAACGAACATTTGTTCAAGTACGACGTAACTGTTTATCAGCAGCAGCGGTTGTAGTCCATACAGAAAATATGTCCAAACTTTGAGCCGATTACCAAAAATGATCAGTTGTTGGTTGTATTAATGAACACGAGTGGTTGAATGGCACAGAGCAGCACGGTCAACAACCTAGAGGGGGTGGGGCATGAAGTGACTCATTTGCGTTTAAAGGGCCAGCGCTCAAAACCACCTTTCCGGTGTCATTACTCAGAAATAGGGTTGAAGATGGACCTGTGGAGTTGAATTAATGAAGAATTCAGACCCAAGCAGAGCATTTACAGTTTATGTAGACCACAGGGAAATGTTTTAAAATGAATTCCATTTAACAAAGCAAAACATCACTCCTTTAAAATGCTATAATGTGTATATAAAATGCAATGACTGGCAAAACAGATACAGTTTAAATCAGATGAATGCAAATGAACAATCTCACCACAGCATAGCCATGTCTCTGAACTAATTGCCTAATCCTTCTATATAAGTTCAATCAGGTGCATTCACTATTCTTGCATCATCATCTGTTCATGCAGTTCTCTCACTACTAATGGCAATGGCCAAAAAATCTGTTTTGTGAGCATACATCATCTTGATCCTCAGCCTTTAATTGTCCTCAAGTTCAACATGAACAATTTATGGTGAATGAAAAAACAACAATCTCCCAGAGTGCAACTGGAACTGTGTGGAAAGACACAAGGTTACAGTGACTGACCTTTGGTTGCTCAAATGTTTTCACATTTGTCATGAGTTGAGGATGAAGGTTCAGAAGAGATGCAGCAGCCGCTTTCCAGACCTCTTGGCACTGAACTTGACATACACGGCCTGGACAAAAAAAAAAAACACCAACACAACATTTAGTTCGACTGCCTTTAGCTGTGATTACAGGGCGCATTCGCAGTGGCATCGTTTATGCAAGACGATGCTTACACAGTGTCACAATCAATCACAATGTTTATTTTCATCCAGCACTGAATTTAGTTTTCACCAAGATCTTGTACTGATGATGGGAGAGTAAGACCGCTGCATAAAGTCTTTTCCAGCTCATCCCAAAGATTGTCACTAGGGTTTAGGTCTGGATTCTGTTGACGTTTCATGCTCCCTGATCCACTCTTTCACAAGCCTGATGAATCCGGGCTTTGTCCAGTCTTTATGATCACAACAAATCTGATGGTTGTTTAAGTCTCAAAGATCTAAACAGCTGCAGGTGCATAAAAGTATTTACCTATAGGAAAATATGTAACTTTTGAGCCTGTAATCCTATCAAGCCTTTTCAGTGGCATTAGATATGACCCATGTGGACGTTCAGAGGCTCCGTAGTGAACGTGAACCCATCATCTTCTGCCACATTGATTCAAGAAGAAAACACACACACACAGAGGCCCTTTATTTACATTCACGAAGTTATATGTTTTCAAGTCAGTTTTTCTTCACTGTGTTTTTCCCCCTAATTTTATATAATAGTCTTTGAAATGACTGAGGTTTGATGATCATCAACATGATCAGTAAATTAAATACAGGAAAATGGCTGATTTCCATTGAAAAAAGCCAAATGCAGACGATAACATTATAAATGAATGAAACTAGACAAATACTTTGAGGTCTTCAAATATTAATGTGAAATGAGAACCTACTCATTGCATCAGCTGAGGTAACTTGGTATAACTGGGTGTAGCTCAAACCTTAATTGCTGCAGTGTCTTACATTTTTGCTTAGTTCAATCCAAAATCTTATTTGGCTACACGGAGTATTTTTAGTTGTTTGGCTTTTTGATATTTTTGTTCAACTGTGCTTTCAATTTCATTTGAACTATAACGCTACAGCGGGGTACACACTTAAAGATAATTGAGCTGTTTTTGTCCCTATTTTCCCCCTTCCCGACCAAGGACGGCAAATGCCAGGTTATTTTATGTCTTTTAAGATTATCCTGTGGTCTGAGGTGTATTAAGAGTGAATCTGTCATGATAATCCACTCCAAAATGGGTCAGGGCTGACAGTCGTAAATATTAAATTTGTTCAATATTTACGACCAAAGATCTTTGTGTGGGGAAAGCCAACGAATCCTGAGCAGAGTCCTGCACAGGTCCATTTTTCCAAACTTGCACTCCCCGTACCTGTGTACATTAGACCCACAACTCGACCCGACCTGTGATTAAGACACATTGTCTACACAGTAATTCACTTTTCAGGGCTTTATTTTTGGCTAAAATTCACACCATCAATAAATTGCCAATGTGTGCTGCTATATGACGTCTGTGACCGGATGTAAATGGAGGTGAAGCTCACAACCACGGTCAAATTAGATGATCATCATCATTAAATGTCTGGACAATTATTTTCATCCACAGATTTTTATTTTTCACATCCTTGCCCGCTACCCACCTGCATTTCGTCTAATTTTACCAGTGCCCAAACCTGCGAAAATTCTTCTTTATTTTTCTTTCCCTGCATGTTTTTGCAGGTTACCTGACCCGGTGCAGGACTCTGCTCCCGAGTCATGCTATGTTTCTTCTTCTTCGTTTTTGTTAGATCACTTTGATCACACGAGATTTCTTTCTGGCTTTGAGGACTAGATTCTAGTCGGTGGGGCAAAATCATTATGTGTGTGGTGTGCTGTGTTGAGATTATCGGAGCGCACCACACACAGTACGATGAAAACTGTTCAAAGCCTGATTTTTTTATCTTCATGTGTGGGGTCTATGACAGATAAAAATCTCTTCAAATTTAGAAAATCCTCATAGGTGTACCTTGCTTACCTCTCCAACTCTTCCTTTACTTGTTATGCTTGACTTGGACACACACATGCCAAATTGTGCAAAGTTCTGCCAAACAGTTTCTGAAATTTTGGTCTTTAAACACGATCAAGACCAATCCATGGATGTGTCCTTTTATGGTGACACATCTAAAAAGCCTGTCTATTCTGTGCATTGTGTTTAGTACTACTAAATTCTATTAAATGTGAACTGGGTCCTGTCTTGTTAAACATCTGCCAATCAGCTATATACACACCCCCAAGGGAATACATTATAGAGTCAAGCATTTATACATTATCTGTCTGCAGAACAGTTGGCCTGCTGTGTTCATTTCAAAAGCTTATTTGTTTGATTGAATAGTAAGTGTGGACTTAATTAATTTGGAAATCCTGATGTTGGACATATATTTGCTTCATTTTTTTTCTGTAGGTATTAAAAAGATTAAAGACCATGACATTAGCTGTGAATAACTAGTGTCGCTGCCACAAAGGTCCCGTTGCCAAAGAGGATTCAGTTGAGCGGGTTCCTCCCCCATGTCAAAAGAGGTCTCTTGTTATATGTGTTGCGCCCTAGAATGCGGCGCTTCACAGCCGACTGGGTTCCATCATCATTCCAACTACCTAATGAGTGATTGTTTGTAGGCTGATAAAATTAAATTGCAAGCCTCGATGATTTCAGCAACAGGTGTTTTTCTCTGTCTCATAATAACACGAGACAGGGGTTTTCACCACCTACTCAGGATGATAATGTATTCTGCTTTACTGATTCTCTTGGTTTACCATTCTCCTCCCACATGCATTAGAGAAGGGGGAAATTTTTACCAGCTGTGCTTCTTATCAAGTCATTTTGAGAGCTGATAATCTTCTATCTAAAAGAAATATTTACAGATTCAATGTTCAGACAGATGGTGGCAAATTCTTCAATATTTAATATAAACTCAGTCGTCGCTGAAAGACTTGACATGAACCTTTGCGGTAGTTGGTCATGACATGAATTCAGCTTATTCTCAAGTATCAATATCTTGTCTGGAATCTGTCACAACTGTTTTAGAAAAAAAAAAAAAGCTCCACCACAAATAAAACCCAGACATTTGGAACAGACTAGGTTGTATGATTTGTTGTTTATACTGTGGTCAAATTCTCCAAATTAGGATAAAAGTCCAACAGCTGGTTTTACTTCTCCACTCCACCGGGAGGGCGTTTTTGTCAGTGTTAGCAGTAGTGGATTTTGTTCTTGCATCCAAACCCTGAGCATGATTTCGAGTTCAATGCAGATGCTGTGACTGTTGCAAATTTAAGGATAGTGAAAGTGTCTATGTGGCAATCACACACCAGTGTTTTCCCATTTGGCCTCAAGCTTTTTTTTTTTTTCCTCCATTTTCCCATACTGCTTCACAAACTTTTACAAAATATTTTCCATTGTGTCAGTATTCTTTAGCACCACCTATTGCTCTAATGTGCAAAACTACAGTTACTTTATTTGCTAATTCATTAGAGAAAGACTAGTCCATGTTACTGATACAAACTTCATGGTACAACAAAAGCATGCACATGATCAAGAAAATGCTGACAGTAATTCACACAACAGCCAGTGGTTTTAAAAACAAGGGTTTTATATTCCCAATTAGTACTGAAAACTAGGTAAAGCTGTGGTTGGGAATGTTGAAGGTTGTCATAGAGAAGTCTGCCCTCCAGTAATTCTGGGTGGCTCAAGAGCATATGCTTTTTACCAATATCCCACCGCAGTTTCATGGTAGACCAACAGATCTCAATGTTGCATTTAGTGCATGGTCAGACAGTAGTAAGTGATTCCAACTTGTTTTAACAACACATCACTTCCCAGTGAAGACTACATTAGGGTCTGATCAAGCAAAAGTGAACATCAACATAAAAAAGTAAATTTGCACACATCTATCAAGTGGGCTCTTTTTTAGCTAAAGATCTCTATGTTATGGAACTGTTGTCCTTTTTAAAATACCACTTATAGAAAAAAAAAGTTAAAATGGATTTTATCAATTGCACTTTTTACACCATAGCAATAGCTCAAATTTGATGTTAAAATTGTATCTACAAATTTTTAAAATGCATTCAGTCTGTTGGTTATATAGATGATTGTTAAGTTTCAAGTATTAGATTTTCATTATTTTGTTCATATTATTGATATTTATGAGTTTGAACATTTGTGAGTTGCTTAAAAGGCCCTGTCCACATGTTACCACAAAAATGCCAATTTTTAATTTTCGAGTTACTAATGATTCAGATATACGAGTGAAACTTTCAGAAAGCAATGATCATTTGATACACTTTGGGGGATGCATACAATGGTAAACAGTTGTCCACCTGTTACGATGGCAACCTGTCCACATGTTACCACATCATGTCAAAACAGAGACTTTTCAATATTTTATTCCAAAATCTATTTTCAGCATAGTTAAACATAATATCTAAAATGTTTTGTCCTACTTCATATCAATTCCTGTCAATAACTGCATGTTTTGAATGTTTATGTAAAGCTTAAAAAATTGATGTCTGTTTCAAGTCTACATGTTACCGAGCAGTAATTTGACATTTTTCACCTAAAAAATTTATCTCGCCAAATTTTGTTATACATAATGTTAACCCATAAAGAGCCAAAAATCCACCATCTACCAAAATCATCTACCGATATAAACAGTTTAATACCTGCTGATCCACTAACCCTATCAATACAGGTCAATAATTGGTGTAAATACAGTTTGTCATCTTTTCATGGTCATCAGATATGACCCATTGGGATGTTCAGAGGCTCCGTAGCTACAGTGGAAACACCGTCGTCTTCTACAACATTGATTAACCAGTTAAACCCATGGAGTTGGATTAATGACAGTGGATGGACACACTGGGTTTATGTTCAACTAATGACAGATTTGATTGAAAAAGACACCTTTTCATCAGTTGTCTCTACTTTTTCATATAATAATCCTCAACTTTACTCTGAGCTTTTATGAACATCTACATGATTAGTAAATTAAATGTAGGAAAATACCAGATTTTCACTGAAAAAACACAAAACACAGAAGATAATATACAATAAATGGTGATAAATCACTTAAGGAAGGTTAAATCTAGAGAAAAATTTATTTGGGAACTGACACAAATATCACACTGGGTCCTTATGGGTTAAAGTGCTTATAAATACCTACTAAAATATGTATAATACATGCATATAAGTTATTCTGCTTACATGACAGGGACTGTTGAACACGAAATGTGTCCACGTGTTACAGCTTGATCAAACCCATTTCTATAAAATAAAGATTGATCAATAATGCGTTTTTATTGGCTGATAGAATAAAGAAATATCAAATTGCCAATGCATAGGCTGATATCACTGCACCATCGGAGGGAAAGAATCAATGCTGTTAGAAATTAACTACTTTTGATGCTATTAGAAACTGGGTAATTGTTGAACTGACTATCTGAGGTAAAATAATAAATCCCATAATGAATAAATTAATGACTAAGTCTTTTTCTGTCATTTTCTCTCTGCCAGACATTAATGCTAACAACCTATAATGCGAAACAATCTGGGCAACCTTGAAATACACAGGAACACGGCCTAGTCAAAGTTAATATTAGTGGAATATGAAAGCTTGAATGCCATTTATTTATTTAGTGACATGATCTGTGATTCCTCTGAAAAGCAAATTGTATGATAGATTAATAATTCAATAGGAATCACTGCATGAAAAAGAGGAAAAAGCAGGGGCTATTGTCATCCCTTGTATTTGCCAATAGTGCATTATTGAAACAGTGTGTAAGCGTACATGGACAGTAATATTATTCCAGATATGTCAGGATCATGTAAACAGCATTCTCTGTTTAGATATTCTGAATTATGCCTTTTTCCAAATGCAGCATTTTCTGCCTAAGAAATGACTGATATGCTGATTTTACTCCAGATTTATGAGGATTCTTTGGACATGTTTACATCACATTTGGGACATCCATCACATGTGTTTGTTTTACTGAAGGTTGTGCCTCAATGCCCTGTTTATGTTTAGCTGGAGTAAAGACAAAGATCCTCTCTGAAAGAGATGGATGAACCAAAGAAAAAGTCCACATTTCTGGTTGTAAGGAAACGACACCTACTGCTAAATATTTTGACAGAGGATAGCAAGTCGTTATGAGCAAACACTGAAATGCTGACCTTTTCCAGAAGATGCATGAAGGAAAATTGGATGCTATGTTCACATACTGGAGCATGTAACACCTTCAGAAAACACTGAAATAACCTATGTTTATCTGAAGTATGCACAACTCTATGTGAAGAACAATATTACTACAATATCATTTTGTCATTATGCCATGTAAGCAAACTTATAAGGAATTTAGTCTTTCAGAGAAAGAGCAAAGAAATCTGTCTTCACTGTGGTAATTATATCAGCCTGGTCCTTAGAAGAGCTGTCATAGTTCTATATCAATTCATGCCTTGTGTATAAAAGTTTCAGCTAATTTATAATAGCCGCTGAAATACTTCAGTCAGGACTAAAGTGGTGGCTCATCCAACCAAAAGACAACGCCAAAGATCTGTTCTATGGTAGCTGGGACAAAAACATTACCTCATTAAATGTGTTCATTGGAGGAGGACAGTTATTATGGTATTTCGGGTCTAAATAAATAAGAGGCATTAGGCAGTGGGAAGCAGTAAAGTGTAAGCGATGTTTAGCTACAGTACATTGTGTATCTCATTATTTTTTCCTTATTCAGTTACCGATACGTAGTGCACTGACTCTACATCCCTGTCCTTTCTAGTGTTTATACAACACTTCCTTATTATTTTGTACCTGGTTAGGGAGCAGGAATCAAACTTAGTTTTGAGCTACCTTATTCAAATGAATTTAGATTGTTCTCTCATCCAAGACACTTCTTAATGAAACCATATTTGCAAGTACTTAATATGATAATCCCAATTATGATCAATTGTTGGGGTGTGAATATGCCATGACTTTTGAAAACAAAAGTAGTTCTGCTCAGTGGCAGGATTCACTTCCAAGCCTTCAGAGAAATAAAATGTTTTAATAGCCTCTTTTCCTGTTAATGATATTCTGTTCGTTCTTAACACACCATTGCACAGATATTGAAACCATTCATTTCTGTAATAGGGAAAAGGGGCCCACAGAGAACTCAATCTGAATGTTGTATTCTTGACAGTTTTCAGTGATAACAGTTTTAACATCATGCACTGTCATCTGTTCGGTGAATTTTTCTGATCTTACAGATTTCCTTGCTGCTTGATGTCTTGGTTTGGTCAATTCCATATTCAACGGCACCACAAGATATCTAACAACATTCCAATCCCCCTAATGCAGTTTTGAGCGCAGTAACACATTTATCAGGAAGCACTGGTATGTCAGGCATCAGCTTTAATGCAAAACGAAATGTGAAGGAAGCCCCTGTTAAAGTATGGTAAATTTTCAAATCATCACTACTGTTATTGTAAAGGCCTATCATGTCAATGGAGATATATAATAAAATATTGCAAACTTCTATCACTGATTTATACACAAAATAACGTTAAACATCCGAGACATGTCAATGCTCCTCTGATGGTCACATCTGTAAAAGCATTGCATATATTCTTGAATTAAAAGCAACTGAGGAGCATTAGTGCTGCTTTTCCTGACGTGTTTCACATTATGTACTGATGTGATGTAATGTATCAAGTCAGCAGAAGCTTCCCCTTGGGTTATGTGCAGGATCCAAAAGCCAGTTAAAGCTAAAAACGAGCCAAAAGTGCCAACAGCACCCAGAGGACCTTATTGAATACAATGTCTGCAGAGTTAAGTAAAAGGCTTTATTCTGATCGATAGACAACACATTAACCTTTAGCTCTTCAACACAACAGGATCAATATGCTCATACAGTTAACTCACTTCATGAGACTGTGGCCACATTGTTTAAATGTGGACGATCGGGACGTCTCACTGTTTCATAACACTGTCTAAATGACTGACAGGGGTCATGCTGCCATCGTGATATGAAATGACAATAGCTGCCTGGTGTTTAGATTCATTCCATTGATAATGCTGTGATACGCGTCACTACATCGCCAATGGCCAATAGCGTTGGGATAAACAGAACTAGTTGGAGAGCTTGGGAAGGCTTTGTTTATACTGCAGGTCTGAAACACAGATTTTCATTTACATATTTTTCTGCTTCCAAAAAGTCAGAAAAACATTTCTTAAGCATTTGTTATGCTACTGTCCAATGTACTGACCAAAATACATATTACACTCATCACTGCCTGTCACTATGAATCTAGATTTAATGCACTCTGGGTCATATTTTTTCCATCACTTTTTTTTTTTAAGTTTTAACAGCAGAAGAATATCTTCAACTTCTTCAAAAACCAATCCATTTCATGTCACTGTAAAGAGAACTTTAGCTAGCTAAGTGTCAAAACACATTTTCTCTACCGGTGTGTTGACATCATGGTAGTGCTGTAGTCCACACCACCTAAACCAAAATCAAAAACATGACCAAGACCATGCTATACACAAAATAAGGAAATTACAGAAACCATATTTTCCAAGCATAATACTTTGATATAGTATAAGGGGTGTGCAGAGGGAGGCAACTAAACCACAGACAGTATAAAAACAATAAATGAGAATGAATGAAAATAGTGAATCCTGACATCAAACAATGATGTAAAAACTGCAATTCCTCAGTGTGCCTGATCATGAAAGTTGTCTTGTTTTTTTGGGGGTTTTTTTGGGGTTTTTTTGTCTGAACAAAAGGGTTAATTTGGTTTATAGAAGCTGTTTTTTTTCCCCCAGAAACCTTTAGTTTTTTGCTATACATACATCCAGATTGTATTTTAATACAGAAATTGAGCAATACACATGTTTGGTTATTAGAAGTGATCTAATGTTGGCCTGGGAGTTTTGCACAGTACTGTTCTTTCTAAATCTGAACGCATACTAATATAATGTCCAAGTCCTGAAATATATAGTATCAGCTACCCCAGCTCATTAGCAGGCTAGCTGTCTGATCAAATAAATCAAAACATATCAATGCCAAGCTAACACTAATAAAGCCAAACAACACAGCGGACACAGACTGACTGACCTGTCAGTCACAGCAGCCGCTTCTTTAATTGTTCAGAACATTCACGCGTTGACCCGTGGTTCCCCACAGGTCATTAATACCGATATCTAGGGACTGAAGTTAGTCATTTTAGACTACAATTGCCTTACAATCACGGAGGCCCAGTGCCATGCTGCATGACGGGAAAGGAAGTTAAAAACAGCAACAACACATTTACTAATATCTCTGAAAATATTGGTCCTATCAACTTGCCAAGATATTTAATTTTTGAGATGGGACTATTCCTCAACTGTAGGTACCAAATTGGCCAGTTAAAGAGTGTGTGTGTGTGCCTGTGTATCAGCACAGTTATGTGAAACAGACATTTTTCTCTCTCTCTGAGACCCTCCAGTATTATGATATAGATTTTACCTTTAATGTAACCTGAGGAGGTGAGTTATTTTAAAATTCAACTCCAAAGTTGTCATGGAGTGGGGAGATTAGCTAGTGACCAAAAGCAATATTTGTATCCAACTGTAAAAATGTTTTTCTGCTGTGAAGGTGGCCATTTAAAGGACAGTCAATGGAGATTGACTTCCTCTTTGAGCCAACCACCTACTGGACATTCAAGTTGATGCAGATTTTGACAGTGGTTTCACTCTTCATCCCTTGAGCTTGAATTTGGAAAAAAAAAAAAAGAACTCCTAAAAGTAATGTTGGATATTTTTTTTTCAAACCACAATAATGATGTTAAACAAATCAGAAACTTCATTAGAAATATAGTAATATGTACTTGTGGCCCAGAGTCTTTTTTGACAGATTGAGACAAGGTCAAGCTGCACTTAAGAACGAGAGACCAAGACCTCGGTCCACTGATAAATTTTGAGCACTACAACACTATACTATTGTGATATTCATATAACTTGTCATTGACATTACACATTGCGGTGTGTTGTAATTGTGAAACATTCTAAAAAACATCTGATGTAAAAAAAAATTAATCATCAGTTACCCAGTCATAAAAATAATCTAATCATTTGAAAATACAACTGAACTTAGACGCTGAGAAAAGCTGTTCTTCACTGAGATTTAACACTGTTTCTGTATATTTATATTCCCTAGAAGGTATTGGGTGCACTAAAATTTCCCTCCTATATTCTGCCATTAGAGAGCATTTTAACACACTTATCTCTTTGTTTAAAAATTGGTTTGAGCCATAAAAGGGACAACAGATTGTACTTATCAAGCAATGCTCTGCCTATGTGTGCACTTGAGTGGCAGGTACACAAAGCCAGCAGATTTTGTCTGCTTAGAATTACACTGCACAGCAAAATGTGAAAGTGATTTGTCATAATAAAATGCTGTTAGTTTTTGTTATGTTTAATGTAGCTCTCTGGAGGAATGCTGTTTCTACATAGGTTTGCAAGGCGTTCTGTTTTATTGCAGAACTGGGCTACAATGAGTTCACACAGAGAGGGAAACATCGCCAAACTAAGCAGCCAAAAGATGGTCACAGTGGAGAAAACAATGAAATTTGTATCCAAACACACACAGTCCAACTCCCTGTGCCACAACATCTTGAATACCAAATAGGCTTTGTCATTAATTATATAAAACATAACTAAGATAAGATAGAATTTACACATTTCCACTGAGGAAAATCTCATGTGACTGCGGAACTATAAATGAATATAACTTATTTAACAGGATCCAAAGCAGAGAAAAGTACACTGGCCATACTGTCTAGGATTTGATACAGACTGTTCCCTTTACTCCTTATGTACGGGAACAAATCTTGACATGTCATCGCATCAGTTAATTTCACACTTCAGTTGATTCTTTGTGATGTAATGGGAAGCCATATTGCTAAGGTCTTGCACAGTCAGCCCAATCATATTTCCTTGAATATGAAGTGGGCGAGTATGCAAAGCAGTTACTGGAATTAGTCAAATGTGCTGTTGAAGTTCATTGTGAAATAATTTTGTACTGTGGCGAGTAGAGGGTAAGGTAGATAAGGAAAGGGCACTCTGTGTTTGCCTGTGTGTGGATGTGTGTGCAGACACGTATCTTTGAAGACTGAGGTGGGATAATTTGGCAGGAGGCGCGAGCGTCCAGAGTAATAGGGCTTTCCTTATCTTACAGTCACATGGTTTTATGAATGAAAGACTGGCTCATCTTCTGATGGCACTGACTGACTTTGAAGCGGTCATAGGGATGTTGCTTGTTTCCAGCTCAAGACTTGTGCCACTTTATATACATTGCATTCATGTATTTGGGCATTTTGCATCCAGAGAGGACTGAGTAAGGAGCACAAACATCAGCACCTGTCTCTAACTCTGAAGTCCCAAAAGTCTCAAAGTGTTGCAGCTATGAGCATGTAGGAAAGGCTGAGCCTGCACTTACCACAGCCCCATGCTCACGGTACTGCACTGGAAGAACTGTTGAAATGTTCCAGTCAGATGTACTACTATGCATTTAAAGAAATTAAAATACGAGAAAACATTAGGAACTTTATCCTCTTGAACAGGGTTTGAGCCTTTT
>JAPQRP010000012.1:15002443-15038473 GCA_037367295.1 Apogon hyalosoma | reverse complement strand
GCCTTTTCAATGTTTTTTTCTTATATATATATATATATATATATATATTAAGTGTTTCTCCTTGTATTTGGCTTTAAATGTTGGTATTCAGAATAGATTTATGAGATTATCTTGAAATGTGTTTGCACCTACACATTTTGCTAGATTAAACCAAAGATTTCAAAAATTACAAGGTGTAGCCTAGCTAATAAATGCAACCATTCCTGTGTCAAGCACCTCATCTGTAAATTCAACAAAAACATAGTACAGACTACTACGTGACGTTAGTAGACCTCTTTATCCTCCAGTAAACCAAACTGCCAAGTTTTACTGAAGAAACAGAAAATCCACTCATATGCCCCTATTTATCTCCCCTGTGTGACACATAGATCCATACTGGATAAAAATGTCCAAAGCTTTTAATCATTACTGATCTGAATTTCATTGGAGTCCCACATGGAAATTGCAGCTTAATATTACATTTTCAGTCCTAAAACTTTTCTTTTTAGCGACAAAATGCAAAGTTAAGAATACAGTGAATATTTATTTTTAGTGATGTATGGATTAGGGCCAACAACAAATATTCTTAATTCAATCATATCTTCTAATTGTAAGCAAAAACAGACATCTGATTATGAATGTTAATATTGTACATCACTGCTGCAGCTGACAGTCTCAAGAGCTCATGTGGGTTTGAGTACAACACATGGACAGTAGTCACATGTTACTTGGATATGCTTTAACTGGAACGAAGTTGAAATGAGTATATGAGTCAAATACAACCTTGCACTAATGATGCCAGAGAATTCACAACCCAACTCAGTCACAGAGAAGGTGATCCCAGCAACCTTAACCTGCAAATACTACAGGTTTTGGTCACCATATGGAAAAATTGCAAAATAAACATGTATGCAAGCAACATCTGGACAAATCACTGTTTCTGGCGGACTAATATTTGAGTCTCCATGCATTTTTTTATTATTATATCATACGGATATTGCCACAACACTTATACATGTGTTCTTTGCCAGCAGTGATCTCTTTAAGTTAATATTTTGACTGTCACACCCATAAATATAAGAAACAAGAGATAATCACAGCACAGCTTAATTGGAGTCTCCAATGTTAGCTGCTTTTGCAATGTGTAGGTATAGGTCTTTTCTATCCTGGTATCTATGACTGTTACACTGGTTTGCAGTCTTGACAATATGTGCAAAAATACAGTATTTCAGTAGTTTGAGGCTATCTGTATTTTTACAAGTTATAATAAAGTCATTTTTGACAGCACTAGTACCAATATATCAGTTGAACATTGCTATTGGCTTATGTTTGCTAATATCGCCCAATCAGTAACAGCATATAAGATGTCCTTTCACTGATGGCCCATGCTTATCTCTTATATTCTCTCGTACTGGCATCAGTTATCAGCTAGATAGTCAATTTTGATAGAATTTTGCAGTCGTGCATTCCTATTTATATTACAGTTTCTATTTCAGATTATGTCTCAATATGCAAGACAATGAAATATGAGCAACTGGTACTTGAACGCTTGAAATGTCAGGCCTACATTTGTTATAAAAAACATTTTGAATACCCACTTTGCCATTAACCATAGAGCTGAACAAAACCTACTGCAAATATGGCAGCATGCAAAAAAAAAGCCAGTGTGGGAAAGAACATTAGAAATGACTTCCACACTTATGGACCATAAACATGAGAGCAAACTCAGATCAATGAGATTCCATTACCATCCTATCTCATTTCCCAGAGCTGAATTGGAAATGGGTTAGAGATGGATCGTGTCATTACCAATTCCAGCAGATCCACGGGAGCCATAGATGAGTGTGTGAATGTGTGTGTGTGTGGGGCCTATCTGCACCCGCTGCCAATGAATAGGTTTTTAGTGACAAGCAGGAAGGTGAGCAGGAGTTCATGCACTATCACTATAATCATAGTTGGTAATATGCTTTCCTTTAGATGCAAAGCTACTGGAGATTCCCAACCTAAACACTCCCAAACAACTTCTTGTTTAAAGTATAATCTTAAATGTGCAACTGTAAGGAAATGGATTACTTTGTCAATAGTTACAGTCAGCCAAACTGACAGAGTTCTTTAGTTAAAGTCAGAGGCTTTAATAGTGTTTTACCGCACGGCTGTTTTTGCAAGAGAGTTTAGATAGCCTGAATGGAGCCAGGGTAGTGTTGACACAGTTTAAGACACTCATCTCTTTACACTTTGACCAACTTAGGGACTTAGGACTGAAATTGGCTCCATGTGTTAGTGCATGAAGAAAATCCAAGTACTAGTGCAGATGGAGTCTGTGTTACACGTCATAGTGCTGAAATCAAAGTGACATGGGCCTTGACTGTGGTTGAGTTTTTATTTCCTATTTGCTATAACCATATGGTGTGCAGAGGCTCAGATCCAGCACTATGCTGAAATAGGATGTTGCTGGTCAGACATCTTGGCCTTTTTAAAGGTTCAATGCATCCAAATGGCTACACTTAAATCCCACAATGTATTTTGACATGGAGTTATGACAGACGTTCTAAGATACAAAAATTCTGCATTACATCACCTGTTACAAGCCACAAAGAAAGAAGTGCCAAATGGCGTGTTCATGCCAGTTCCCTCACCATTCTGCAAACTACTAACAATTTGGCACCACATTTTGGACACCAAACCACACTGAACGCACTTCTTAATTAGGAGGACACCTGCTCTACTTGTATAAAGTCACAGGCAGAGTGAAGGATGTTGTCATGCACTACTTCTTTAGATTACTGTGCCTAGCCAACCATCTAACTGTCAATAAGATCATGTGTTTAGATGAGAAGATGGGAACTGTCGCCCTCTGTGAAAGCCAACATGCTGAGAGAACTAGAGCCAACAACAGGGATGACATCTGGCAAGACAACAATTACACTGTACTCGTACCAGCCAAGACAAGTGTGTCTGCACTCTCAGCACTGTTCATCCTAATGTCAGCATCATAACAAAAAGGCAAACCCAGTAACAGTGACAGACTTTCTCACCAAGATACAGTTTGACGACCTGCAAGCCTGGTCTGTCTGCCATCAGTGCTAACATTATCAAAAAATGACTCAACCAAACCTAAGTAGGAGTAGGAATAATCACATCACCTCTCAGATCCCCTTTATTCCTGACAAGAAAGAATAGAGCCAGATGGGCAGCAGCACGAATAAAAAAAAAAAATCCTGCCACCGACTTGTTTACATAAATATTGGCTCATTAAATCAGGACAAAGCCTATTACACAACAGGGGAAAAACTCTTAAAGATGCCAGAAATTAGCTGGAGTGACTTTTCAGCTATTTTCAATTGTTAGATGTTAACAGGCTTTGAAGAATGAAGAATGTCTACAAGCCCAAACCTAAGCACTTCAGAGACTTTGGCATGAAGATCAGGAAATAATCTTCTTTAGCTGCAGAAGCTGCATTATAATGGCAGCATGGAATATGTAATGATGGCATAGTTTTTTATATTCATTCTTTAAATCGTATCTCTGAGATTGACTGATAATCATGCATGTGTGCAAACTGCCTGCAGGGTACAATTAATTAAAAACTTAGTATCTTTACAAATCTGCCAAATAATTATGCTTATAGAACTGATAATAAACCATAAAGGATGAACCTTTTCTTCTTATTCATTGGGCCTGTATCTTACATTTAACAAATTAACCAAAATCAGACAAAACGCACTTAGAGCAATCAAACAAAAATGCATTTAATTTACCCATAAAACCAGTGTACCACAATTTATTGTGGTTGCAATTTTTGTGGGAAATACTACATTTGCCAAATCACAAGTCTACGTGTTTGGTTATCAAAAAAATGCACAGACTACGCCAGTGATTCCCAACCTTTTTTGGCTCGTGACCCCATTTTAACATCGCAAATTTCTGGTGACCCCAGACATTCAAAATGGAGACATTTTTCTCTTAGAGATGTCGTAGCGGGGCCAAGCAAGCAAAGAAATCTTTCCATTCTCTGTTCAGTCCAGTTTTCCAACTGTGACTGTGTTCGGGCAGGTTGAAGCATAATAATGCATATGATTGGGTCAATAAAGATATGTCAGATATTATATCCTGCATTTTATTTGAACTGAGTTTTATTAGGAAAAGTGTGTGGTGTTTTAATTATAATGAAATATATATTGAATCATTAGAAATATTTTTATTAGTAATTTTTTTTTTTTAATTTTATCAGTTACTAGAAATTTCAGGTAACTCCATCACAACACTGGACTGCTCATTTAGAAAAGTCAAGCCAAACATACACTTAAAAAATGTTAATAAATAAAAAACATGTGGCAATATTACACATTTCACACCGTGTCACCAAATCAAAACAATCACCAGACAACAGATGTCATTTTTTCCCCATAACACCAAAGTTAATCTAAAACTTTATGTTGCAGCCTTTTGCAATCATACAGCTAGAGGTGGGCGATATATATATATCACCTACGATAATATTGTGAATGTTGATTTGACGATGTGCAATTTTACATTATCCAGTATTCATACTGTCAAAAAAGAAAACAAATGAACGGTGCATAGACGGTAAAGGAGAGGTGCATGAAAGTCCTCATTGGCTTCTGAGGCACGCATTCGGCCAATCAGTGGACAGGATTCAGTCTCGTGGTGACTCAGCGGCACCAAAACACAACATTGTTTCACATGGAGGAAATCTGCAGCAGTCTCCCATCTCAGCGGATGATTTCATAGCGAGACATGGGTCCACATCACTAGCCTGGAAATGGTTTGGTTTTGACAAGACTGATATATATATGGCAAGCTGGGGCGCTGTAAAGGGGGGGTAAATGTGACAAATTCATGTAGAGAGGGTCCAGTGGATACAGGTTAGAAGTTGTGAACATTTCATGTAAGATCCGCTGTAAAATAGATGCATAGAAACCAGGAGTCGGACGTTGAAAGTATATTACGTTTCACCCCAGCGTTAGTTTAGTTATGAACCGCACACCCACATATATAACTACTGCCCCTAGCCCACGTACAACCCCCCCATGTTTTGCAGATGTATGAAGCACTTTAAAAACAAACAAAAGCTGTTGTTCAGAAACACTGCGTCTATCCATAGATGTCCTGGTAAGCAAGTAGAGTTTTACAGCATTTTTTGTAAAAAATAAAAATAAAAAATCACAACATTTTAAAGGATATCATCAGATCATCATTATCGGTACATTAAAAAAAAAAATCAAGATTTTTATTTTTTTTGTCCATATCGCTGACCCCTACATACAGCTGATATTCTGGTTTGATTAATTATGGTATGCACACAGTTTGAAAAATGTTAGAAAAAGCAGGGGAATAAATCCGATGACAAGTTTTTTTTTCTTGATATGTTCTTCCTTGTCCTATATCCTGCCCTTGTACCAACTTTCCAGAAAATCATTCTGGTACGTTTTATGTAATTCTGCTAATAAAAATTCAAACTGGAGTAAAAACATAACCTCCCCAGTACAAATAACAACAATTAGGTAACCAAGTCCAATAACTGTACTTTGAACACTGCTGATATGTGGTGCCTGCAAACTTCTGAAGATACTTCAGTATAACCGGTGATTAGGTTTGATGCCTCTGCCCAGCAGTGACAAAGAAAGCAGCTATAAAGGTAACAAAAGAAAGTGGAGAAAAACAAAATATAGTGGAGTTCTTTATAATGGCTGCAGTGAGGAATAATCTACTCTACCTGAAGTCAATATCTGATGCAGAATGTAAATGTGAGCCGAGATGACTATATTTCTTAAAATGAAGACAGAGTGTTGCATTCACTTGATTACATTTAGGTGCAAGAAGATAACTGAAGATGCATCGTTCATTCATTTGTGTAATCGGGGATGACCCATATATGGTTCAGAAACGTCAATCACAGGAGACATTTACTTTGAAATATTTCAGGAGTTAAAACCTTCTGGCTACCACACTGGCAGGCCTTTTTTTTTTTTTTTCTTTGAGGAATTATAACAACCCACAACTGCAGGTTTAAATACTTGGCTCTGTAGAATGCTGCAGGGATGATGCGTTTTCATAAACTTACCATGAAGTTGGTATCACCCATGTTTCCTTGACAAACAGCCAATGGGATTTTGGATAACTGCAGAAAACATGCTCAGTGGCAACTAAACTTTGATACATCAGACGTGTTCAGCAAAGTAATCATCAAAATGAAAACTTGTTTAATGAATTATGGTATAAACAGATTTTACCAGCATGTCATGACTCCAACATCATCTCCACTGAGCTTCCAACCTTGAATTTAACTTCATCAACTCTCCTGTTGTTGACAAATCTTTCTACTTAGTGCCAATCAATGCAGCTACTGAATAGGATCATTCATCGAGTCAGACGAGTAGATAAGCTTTCATGTTTGCAGCGGAGGTCGCATTAACCGAAAATATTCCGTCATTGACTGTTTTTTTTTTTTTTAAAGATGACAGAAAATTCTGAAGGCCGTCCATCATTTTGACAGATTAAAATACTGAGGGTAATGTACCAAAGAAAGTTTCCACACAACACTGTGAACAGAACCTGCACCAGGATTGCTGGTTTGTCTGTTTCTCCCTTAAAGCATCGAAAAGCCTATGACAGTATCCTACCTGTATATAACCTACAGCCCCTGTATATAACCCTGAAGCACCCATATATAACCCTACAGCACCTGTATGTAACCCTACCGCACCTGTATATAATCCTACAGTGCCTGTTTGTAACCCTACAGCACCTGTGCATAACCCTAGTGTCTGTATATAACCTACAGCATCTGTATGTAACTTATATAACCCTGCAGTGCCCATACATAACCCTACAGCACCTGAATATTACCCTATAGTCCCTGTGTATAACCCTACAGCTCCTGTATATAACTCTACAGCACCTGTATATAACCTTACAGTGTCTGTATATAACCCTATGGCACCACTGTTCATAACTACGCTGAATACAGCACTGTCACTTCTTTCAGATGTCTGTTAGTTCACCTGTAGTAGACCCCCTGTCCAGCTGGTGCCCAGTGTGCATATTAATCAGTCATTGTCAAGTCTTGTCTCGTTGTTTAGCTGACTTTAGCTAAAATTATATGCTACTTTGCTAGTGCAAAATGTCAAGAGCCGAGTCTCCTTAGTTATTTTAAAAAGCCCAATAAATGTGATGGCATTGATAAACGCGGTGAAAAAAGAGGGACTGATGCGGTGAAGGATGACGAACAAGCAAGTAATAGTGATAACGTTTATCAGCCAGCATCAACCACAGTTGCTGCACCATTGAGATATTTTTGACCATTAAACACAACTAAATATGTCTCATTATCATTAAAAATTAAATTTGAAGTGACGGATAATAATGTGTTATGACGGGATTTTTACGACCCTGTCCGTCAAAATGACAGACAATAAAAATGTCTGGCGCAACCTCTGGTTCGCAGTGATGAAATTTAGTGTCCCTGACAACCTCTGTAGTCTAACTCAGCCACGCGTTAGCAACCACTTCAAAAATGCACAAGCTTCTGGCAACACATCCAGGGTGTACCACACCTTCATCCACTGGTAGCTGGGACAGCATCCCCACAACCCTTTCAAAGAATAAGCCATTTGGAAAATAAACAAATGAATGAATGGATGAGTGAATGTATAAAACGGTCACATGACCAATGTAGAGTCACAACAATAAGGATGGGAAAGTCAGTTTGATATACAACCAAAAAGTCATTCATAAATCCAACTGAAATCAATATTCATCAAGAAATTCCAATTACTAAGTCATTTCCACCAGTTTTGTTTTTGCTATTTGTATTTTATGGAATTTCTTCCCATCATTTTCATTTTTCATGTCAATTATTTTATACCATTATTATCATTTGTCGTTCTCATCTTACTGTATCTTTCATATAATTTGCATAATTTGTTGCCATGTCTTACAATTGAGGTCTCAACTTTGTATTTCACATGGTTCAGTTGAGGTCAACATTTATAAACTCTTGAGGAAAACAAATTCACATATAATCACTGTTTATGTTTTGAAAGGCAGTATTAGGCATCTAACCAAAAACGTGTCAACTATAAAATTCAACATGTTAGGTCATTTCCAGATTTTAAGACTCCTTCTACAGTATATAAATCCAGCCTGCAAAAACACCAGAGAAACTTCCATTTGTGAAACATGGCTTTACAAATTGAACCAGAATCTCAAGCCAATTGTTTTCTATGCATCCCTTGATTACATGCCAGCCACACAAACCCTTTTATAGTGTGGTGAATAATCCTTTCATGGAACTAGATTACACCAGTCTATTGTGGGAAGCTCCCTTATATGGGGGCTAAGGAATCCACAGGGGTCAGCATTGGTAGCAACATGAATGTTTAAGTGTCTAGAAGAGCTGAGTAAGGAGAAGCGACAGTGGAAAGAGAAGAAGTAAAATGGTGTTGGTAAAACGTAGGAAGCGGGGTGAGCTTGGGAAGACCAGATTAGACAAACTACAGACGGTGGTACTTTGATGAGCAGAGCTGCCCATATTTATGATTAAAAATCGTCCACTTCTTTCTGCCAATAAGCCCTTATCTGTGCTGCATGCATATAAGTCTGATAGGGCCTCTAGCCAAAGTGAAAGATAACAAAAATAATTAGCTAACATTCAGCTTTGAGCAGATAGAAATTTTATACTAAAGGAAAAAAGTACATTAGAGAGGAAAGATAGGAAGAGGAGAAGCAATTTTACTTACAGTTTATTCAAACCTTAAATGTTTCTGTTTGTGCATGTGTTTGTCAAAATGATATTACTTCCCGTCGGAGATAAGCATTGCTACTCACCGTCCAACTAAAGTCAATCTTCACTGATCTAAAAGTGGACAGACCTCTACGTATAGGACTGTTTTACCCTTCAGATAATATTGTTCTACCTTTTAGAGTGTATCTAAATCCAGATGTGTATTATGTATTATTATTCAAGGCAACAAATTCTTTCTAAACCTGACAGAAAGTGTATGACATGAACCAGTTGTGCTTCTTCCTCCTGGAACATTTTGTTTATCGGTGAAGACTTTCATGTATTTGTTGTGTTTCCAACAGCGCAGAGGCAGAGAAAACAACTTAACTGACCCAACAACCAAAATGATACAAAATAAAAGAGTAATAAAGTTCTGATTTTCCACCTTCCTGCTTTGTCATTTTATTTAGTGAATTATGATGTAGTTGCTTTTTAGACATCCATGTCTCAAAGTCAATCATCCACTTTTGACTGTATAAAGTTATTTAATTTTACCGATTTCCTACTAATTAGGGGTGTGTATTGGCAAGAATCTGGTGATACAATACAAATCATAATACTAGGATCATGATACAATATTTTGGGATATATCACAATACTGGTTACAAGCCAATAGTTTTTTGTTTCTTTTTTTAAAAAGATTTCCTGTAAAAATTGAATTACACTAGAAATATGCACAAATACTAAACATGTTATTTGATCAGAACATGATCTAATGCTATATCACAAAATGTCCCTCTGTAAAAACTTAAATTATGTTTCACAGACAATAAGGTTTACGATCCTGCTCAAATGGTCATATTCTATTAGCTGTGAAGTGAACAGTCCCTGAATCATCCAACATCAGAACATTATTTTTGCACCATCCCAATAAAGGAACTAACGTCTGCCTCTTTCAGACAGTAAAAAACTGCTTTAGGATGCCTGAAATAACCAGTATGTAACAAAATAGTGTTAAATAATAATAAAATATAAACAAAAAAGAAAAATATCGCGATATACTGCGGAACTGATATTTTCTTACACCCCTACAACTAATAGTGTTGTCATTCATATTAATAGGCTGAGTACACCTTTTTAATAATAGCCTTTAATTCAATTTTATTTATAGAACCCAATGTCACAACAAAGTCACCTCACAGGGCTTTACAAAAAAATTGTTGAATTGATAAAAAAACACAATGAAAATGAACAGTCAAGTAATAGTACACCAAAACCCTTTTAAATCATCAGATAAATCTTTGTCTAAAAAGCAGTTAATTGGACGGAGTATAAATGTTAACAGAAATGTTACTGTTGTTGCTTGTATGTTAGTTTAAAGGGAACTGAGTAGCTCCTCAACAGCTAGCAAAACCCCAAATAAGTTCTGAAGCTAAAATGTGCACGGAGAGTCTGTGTGTTTAACCGATCTGTGATTACTAAGATTCTGTTCAGATTCTTGGTATCTGTCACATCAAATGTTGACTTTCTAAAAAAATGAAAAATAATTTCAAGACTGGTAACTTGGTGAAGCAAAACGATGGCAATGATGAAACATTATACATCTAGGAGATTGAAAACAGCGCACATAAGCAAAAGTTAGTGTTGGTTACTGTATTTGTGAAAAACCACTAACACCTTACTAGTTAAATGTAGTTGCTTTTCCATTTACCATCAAATTCCACAAATATAACTTGAGCATAAAAATGTACCTAATGGAAAAACGACAATTTTGCCAAAATTCCCATTTTTTGATGAAAAGTTTTTGTGCTGGCAAGAGGTGGTTTTTCAGGTGTAGCGAAATTGGTGTATCATGCAAAATTGCAATGGAAAGACCTTTTTCCACAACTGGAGTTGCATGAATAAAAAAAAAAAAAACAGATGTTGATGGATGTTATAACAAGACAACGAGTTTTAAAAGAAACATGCCGCAGTATGCATGGACACACCAGGAAACCGAATCATTTTTAAATTTAGTACAGGATAGAGGCAAGGCAGGTTTATTTCTGTAGCACATTTCATGTACAAGACAATTCAAAGTGCTTTACATAAAACATTAAAAGCATTTCAGCAGCAATAAAAAGTAGAGGGGTAATATATAATAATAATGAATATATCTGTAAATCAAGACAATATTTACGTTCGTCACCATGTTTATGGAATGACTTCTCATGTCATCTCTCAAACAAATCATCAAATTTGTGATTTAATGGAAAAACCGACATTACGCACTTCTGTTTTTTCAACATTTAGTAAATATTAGTAAAGTTTTGTACAAATGTCCAATGGAAAAGCCACTTGTGATAATTACACATTTTTGATTAATCTCATACTATCTAACAGGTTAGAAACATGATCTGGTCTCATAAAATATTTTTTGTGAATTTTAACTCACCAGCCACATCTAAACAATGCAGCTGTTTTTATCTGCTCAGAACTATTATTATATAAACATGTAGGCTATCGGGCAAATTCTAGTAGTTAGAATTACTTCTTGCTGCCGTGTCTGCTACATAGCATGTTTCATGTCTGTCATCTTTAGATCCAATTGATCTTTGGAAAATAATGACTTCTTCATTTGAAAATATCTGCTGAAGTCAATGTATTGTCTCAATGTGAATAGAAAACAAATGACTCACTCCTAGAAAACAGTGTGGATGGAGCAATTATGATAATGTAAGATTAGTCAAAGGGTGCAGTGAGCTACTGGAAATCTCATTCCCCTAAATAGGCACTTGCATTAGTATTTTTATTAAAGGCAAATGGGTGTCATTTTATCCTTTATATTTAGTATAATTTAGAAGCCTCTTTTACCTGTGAAAGTAAAAAAAGAAACAGATGCTTTTAAGACGAAGGACCTTTGCTAATAATAGTATTAAGGTTTATATTTTGTGATTTCCAAAAAACAACCAGAAAAGTATTGTATATAAAACTCATGAAACAACAGTGCTTTCTTCTGTTTTTACAGATTTATATATATTACCTTACCTCAACAGCTAGACAACTCATATAGTCTATAATATGCAACCAAACTAACAAAATGATTCATTACACCATACTCAAAATTTGGTCCCACCATCGATTGAGTAAAAGCAGCTCCCAACGGATGAAAGACTGATTTCAGGCAAAGATTCCTTGTGCATAGTGTGACTATAATTGGATTAGAAGGCTGGTTGCAGAAAACAGAATAGGAGAGATGGAGTAAGGAGCTTTTACCATTTATTCTCTTTTGTGTGGTTGGAGGTGATTATGTCTAATCAATGCAGGCAAGTTTCAGTGCACTGCCAGCAAAAATAAGGCTTCTCCCCAAGTATTTGTCATTTTGTGCTACTCAGTCTTAACTCTTTTAGTCCCACTCTGACAATATTACATCAGCATTTAAGTCAAGTACCCAAGCGTGTATTTTTAAATAATGTACAAGTTCTAAAATACCTCAAAGGCAGAATCTTTCATTATAAAGCTATGGGTGTACGATATTTTGTGAGGTGACAAAGGTTAGAAGAACTGTAGATCATCAAATTTTTAAAGGCTAAAACAATATTCCAGGGCATGCTTGATCTCCTATTAGTTATATAACCACCTCAGTGTGAAAATTAATCTTCGTCTTTTCCTCTGGAGTGCCAGCATACTTAATAACCCAGTCCATGATAGCATCTCAGAAGGTTCCCCATTTTCTCTGTGTTACATGAAAATGGACAGCACTTCATCAGCACTCTGCCAGCCTTACTTGAGTGAAATAGGCTGGGGTGGGGGTGAGGTCAGGGTCCTTGATTCGAGTGAACATTATGAGATCATGCAAATGAGTTGAGGCCTTAGACCTATTTAAAGTATGCAATATTTACTCAGTGCCCTGTGTAACATGTGACACAATGTAAAAAACCATTAAATATTATGTAGATATTTTGCTTAGCCTCTTAAATTTCCAATTTGGGTTACTCTTCCAATCTGACTATATAATTCAGTGTTCTAAAGGGGAAACTGGTGAAAACAAGTGAAAATGTGAGCAGATCTTACTAATAATCCAGCCCGGTCACACAACCCTTTGCCCCTCTTGCTCACTGATACCCTGCCGACCCAGGTGTTAATTCTGAGTCTTAACTTTCAGTATTTTGAAAAACTTTGTAAAAACTTGTACAAAAAAAACAAAAATCAAAAGAACACATGTAATTTGAAAAGAATAAGGTGAATAGTGTCCAAGTAATCGGATGGACTATAATCTCGGCCGAACAGACAGACGGAAGGACAGAATTCCAGGTATATCTATATACATTAATCTATGTATTAATTATATCCCATCCTTTATTTAATTAATGCTCCATCCATACTAACGCAGATATTTTACAAAAGTGATATTCTTCTCATTGTCTGCTACGTCTGTTGCCATTTGACTAAGAGCCTATAGTGACTCACTGGATCTTGAGGCACAAAGTGGTATAATTAAAAAGGAGGGGCCACACTGAGCTGATTACTGTGGTAACTTTAGTGGATATCTGTGCAACACCAGCAACAATGTTCTTTGCATAGTATTTAAAGCAGTGTTTTTCAACCTTGGGGTTGGGGCCTCACATGGGGTCGCCTGGGATTCAAATGGGGTCGCCTGAAATTTCTTCTGGCTTTTCTGCCTCTGTCCATAATAACAAACATTATATAGCCTAAATGTCATCTAAAGTTAATGTTTATTTGCAACATAGTAAACTATTACATGATCAAAAATAAATTCATTTTAGCAAAAAAATGTCTCAGTTTTGAATGTCTGGGGTTGCCAGAAATTTGTGACGTTAAAATGGGGTCACGGGCCGAAAAAGGTTGGGAACCACTGATTTAAAGGGTTCAGTAAAAGGTTAGTGAGATTATAGCTGAGGAACTAACAGATATCCCCTGTGCAAGAAGGAGCGCTTCCGCAGGTCATTTCTCCCCACAGCCATCAGACTGTATAAAAGTTCACAGTAACCCTCCACCACCCCCATATCACATCATGTATATGTGCAATCACCATGAAAATATGTAAATATCTTTTTAAATCTTACACTTAAATTTTATACTTTTAAGAATGCTTATTTATACCTGCCTTCTTTTGCACTGTTGTGTTACATATTGCTGCTGTAAACTGTTAAATTTCCCCATGGTGGGATCAATAAAGTCTTTTCTTATATGGTACCCACCCATCTTTCCCAAATTTTGACACTTAAAATACAAGAATCACCTCAATAGAGACAGGATACCTGTTAACCTGAACATCTGAGTTGAAGTAATAAACACTTAAACTAAATAAATCTTAATTGCTGAACATCAGAGTAATTAACTTCACATCAACCTAACAGTAAAAAAAATATAGGAAGTGATTTTTAATTCATGAGTAAAATCAGTGTTTTCAGTTGGATCCTAATATGAGCCATCAGTTACTACTGTATATATGCCAACTTCTATCAGTACTAATATTTTGTTGAACATTGTATCGGCACCTAACTCTAGTGAATCAAAACATTGGACAAGCTTATGAAGCACTGTGCAGTGACACTGGTGAATTATTTTCATCAACATATTGCTATATTTGCTATAGATGTTCATATGAGTCAGCAACTATGGCATGTGAATATTCATTGTAGCATGGAACAAACATCAACAACAACACATTTACCCCAAGGCTTGAGGAAATCAAAAACAGCTAACTAAATAACACAGCTTTGTTTGGACTACTCTGTTCTGCTTTAGTTTTCCACACTCTGGTCGAGTCCTGGGTGTTCATTTCACGTCTCTGTCTGTTGTGACAGGGTGAGTCATTACTCAAATCCAATTTGCCTGCGAGCCTTTATGTTGCCTGCTTTGCTCATGTGTCTTTCTGTTGACACATAAAAAGCTATCTCTTTCTATCCCTGGCATGTGACCGCCATGTTTCTCCTTATTCTCCCAACATCAGTTGGCGCGAGGGGCCAATGAGCAGACAAGATGCCACTTTTACCGAGGGCAAAAGAAAATGAAGCTATTCATCTCCCACTAGGTCATGAAAAGAGATGGGAAACTCAGAGGGGAAACACTGGTCTGCTTTCTGTTATATTTCTGTACACGGGGAGGCTGTGTGGATGCTTCTCATTAGAGCACTTCTCCTCCTATCCAGCGTCTACCCCTGTGGCACTGGCTATGGCCTGTGCTGGCTGCTGCCACAATGCCCAGCTGTGAACAGATGGGTGGCACAGAGCAGGCCAATATGTCAGTCCTGATGGTGTGTTGCAAGAAGTATGAAGACTTGCTCTGTGCAGCGCTCAGTTCACATTCAGTTAATGCACTAAAGAGATCAGACGTGTACTCCAGAAGATGCTTAATGTGTTGAGGGCCCATTCAAAATTCCCTTAGGCAGTGTTAATCATTAAAACAAAATGCTCGAGACCAATATTAAAATCTTATTTTGTTTGATTGACTGTATGCCATAGCTTTTCCCAAGGAGAGACCTGAGTGCTTGCTGATACATAACCTCTAAGCCCAATTAGATTAATATTTGATGGGCTCAGCTGCAAAATGTATAATCCCACAGTGTAAAAAGTCAGCGATGGCAACACACATCTGTCAAGTTGATTCTATGAAACTATATTTAGAGAATTCTTTGGTCTGTTGCCCCAACATCACATGTATTATTGAAACAGAGCACCAACATTAAATCATTCACCTCTCTGTACTTATACAAATCAACCCTGAGCTGTAAGTGCATGTTTTTTGTGGTTAGATCTGATGAAATGGACATCATCACACTGTTGCTTTCACAGCACAATAAACTACATAATACTATGTAAAGCGCTATTGGTACTGGACTAGTACAAGCTGTGGCTTTACGGTAATGTGTAGTAAGTGCAGAGGTGGTGTGAAATCTTAACAGTATGCAAATCTGTTATATCAGTGATTTCTTAAAAAAAAATCTGCTGCAAATGACCTACACTATTTCTGTTCAAAATGATACCCCTGTGATTTGATGGGATTTGCCTCATTTTTTGTTTCCTCTGCAAATTCATTCAGTCTATTTCCTGGTCAATCACTATAGAGGTTTGCTGGTGCAAATTCAAGAGGCTCATGTTGCAAAAAAGCATGGATATTCACTGCAAGAGCAAAGTTATCCTTAAGGAAAGGGAAACCTCAAAAGATGATGAGATGGATGACATGCATGACAGCTGCAGTTTTCTTTCAGCACTCATATGCTAGTGGTGAACCTGCCCTTGACATGAGAACTGGGGAATATTGTCAGTAAATACAACAAAAAAAACATACTTCACTTACTCCATGTGGAAGCCCATGAAGGTTGAGATTTGGAAGGTTCATTTCCAAAATACTGGAGGTCCACAGGTTGATTAATACCATGCAAAAAAAAAGTATCTGCAACAGAAATGTGTATCATTTCTATCTGCTCACTGGGACTTTTCAGTTTGATTTCTCAAGTGCTCTAAAACTAAACATAAGTAATTTTGGACAACATTTAATTTGCTCACATCTCATTGCTACACAGTATTTGGCATCTGCACAGTCAAAGAAGCCTTTTGTAACAGACCCCTAATGTTTTATCATTTCAACACACTCCATGATGCCATTTTTTCCAAGCGGTCAAGTGTTGAAGCATACAGGGCTGCACAGCTTGTGCAGCTCCCCCCTCCAAAAAACAAGATGGACTTTCCTGATAAATGATTAGCTTGATGGGGAATCATGATCTAGATCAAGAGCAGGCTAATGTCAGCAATCTGTGTTGTCCATCTGTCTCATTACCCAACTAACCGCCTAACTCTCTCGACATGTAAGGAGCAGCAGAACTGGTTCCTGCAGAAATGCACCTATGAATTTGTTTTGTGTTTCAATTTTGGTTCACTCCATGATACCTGTGAGATCTCAATGTATAATGTATGTTGTATGCTGCTTCCTGCCCTCACCTTCTCTGAGTGACCCTGAAGCTTGTATCTGGCTTGTGAATCACTTTGTATGTGGAAATGGCAGAGGTGCAGTAGTTGGAAAGCATGGTTTTATGTATTACACAGCCCTTTGACTCAAGGGCAGAAACAGTTAAACCATTTCAGAAAATGTAGACAGGGAAACTGTAAAAGGTAGGCTTTCCAGCCTTAATATGTACATAACAGATTAGTGGCTAAATAGAGATACTAGGATAAGACCCTGCAATATATGATATATTCGGATTGTAAATTTCACATTCATTGCAGTCTGCTAAAAGAAGAAAGTTAAAAATGGTTCAACTACAAAATATCTGCCATACAACATATTACAAGTATTTCTTAATGTTAAGAAGCATTACAAACCATGTTTTCAATCTATAGTTTCAAGTGTATAATTATTAATTATTATTAGTAGTAGTAGTATTATATTGTATGTAATTGTTTATGTGAGGTGGATGAAGAAACCAAAATACCGTCAGCACATAGGCTACAAACAAACCTATCCCATCATAAGCCTCTCACCTCTAATACCATTTATGTTCCAGCAAGACATCTGAGAGGTATTTGTCACTCGGTGCCACATGCAGGCAATGTAAAGAGTAATGGTGAGTGATGTGGTGAAATGGCTCACAAAATGAAGTGTTGTTCACTTGAGCTTTGCCATGCATTGCACCATCCATTTGAATTATCTGCGGTCTGGTAAACACACCTTGTGTGGCATACAACGCTCTTGTGAAAGCACTCAGAAACCTCAGTGCATTATCTGAGCTGGCAAGAAAATGGTGATCCCACACAGTGTCAATTTCTCACCTGTTGAAAATGACAGAGGTCCTATACTGTCACATGTGCAGCTTTTACTTGCTGGAGCTCTCTGAAAAACAACATTTGGCTGGCATTTATTTGAATTTGATTGATTTTGCAGATTCTGTATGCACAGAGGTGTGAAGGTGGAAGACTGAGTAGCAGTTCCAAACCCAGGTCTATAAACAAAATGCATGAGCTCACGCTGCATGTCTACAAACCCACAGCTAAGTAAATCATAAACTGGTGTGATGGCAAAAATTATCGCTTGCTTTTAACCAATTATAGTCACCGATTTATGATGCCAGGAATTCAGGAACGCCAAACAGAGACTGCTGTGTGCCATGCATTCCTTTCTTTATGTGGTGTTAAATTAGACAGCCACTGCTAAATGCAAATTTTAACACAGAGGGGGTGACAGAGGTCACACATCATGTGTCTCATGTGCCGGGCATGTCTGTGCAGAATATAAGGGATGTCATACCTGCCAGCTTCTGTGCTGGCACTGAGCTGACCCAGACTGCTGCCGATGGCATTATCACCAGCTTCCCCACCTTCTCTGGCATGTCGCGTCTGGCTAATCTCTTAGCCAGTGTATTTTGGATTGGACGAGGCTCAACATGGCTCGTCGTTGAGCTGGTGCAGGGACAACTATGCCATCAGTGGGAGTACAAACACAGTGTAAAGTCTGATCCTGCTGTCTGGTTTATTCATTAGAGGTGCAAAACACAAGGTTCTGGTATCTTTTCTTTAAAGGTAGAGTAATAAATTCCTCAGCAAGAATGTTGGTATGTGAGCTCAAGCTGAACAACTAAAGCTGCAATGATTATTTGATGAATCCATCAGCTGCCAATACTCAGGTTATCACCAACTATATGGATCATTACTTTATGTGTTCGTCAACATTTTCCTGTTTTATTTACTTTTTTATGGAAGTAAATGGAATATTACAGTGGACCTGAAAACTGGAAAATATTACTGCATTTTTGTTTTTGTTTTTTTTTTGTTGTTTGTTTTTTTATTGGGGGGTGTACCAGGGGTAACATATGGCTCTATAATAAAACTTGATATTTGCTTGGATTTATCAGAAAACTAAATTGATTTTCACTCTGTCATCCATCCATCTTGAAACCATTTATTTTATGACATCACTGTGGGTTCATCTCTGCTTTTAGCTTGTATACCAGTAGGAGTTACTCTAATAAATACATGATTCTTGAGATGGTTGTAGGTCAACATATGCCATAACATGCTCATAATTTTTAAAATGATACTATATTAATATGATCAAAGTTAATGTGACAGGTCTGAGCAGATCAGGTTCAGATTATGTAAAGGGACTGGATGCTGTTTGATCACATTACATCTTTTTAGTAGGCTGTTTATGTACAGTTAAATAAATGCAGACCATGATTGAGCTAAAATAGTAATAACTGTTTCAGGCCCAATCTAACTTTATTTATAAAGCCCTTGAAAACAATCACAGTGGACCAAAGTGCTGTACAGAAGACTAAAAGCACATTCAGTAAAATTAATAAAAGCATTTAAGGATGTCATCTTTGATTTTGGGTTTTCAATTTTAGTTTACAACTTTATCCCAAATGAGTGATTCATTTGCAGCTTTCTTACATGCATACAACTATTAGTAAAGGAATGGAAACATTAAGATACTTATGGGCACATCAAAACCAAATCGATGAAAATAAATGAAGTAAATAAAAACCCACAGTTAAAATCCAACACATAAATCATCCAGAAATAGTCAATTTCATCTAACATGGGTGAAGTCTGTGTTAACAATCCTAATAGCAGAAGGAATCAAATACAGACTAACTGACAATGAAAATGGTTATTTTGAAGCCTACAAACAATCTGTGACCAGGTCTGTGAATCAGAATTAACCTTAACCCATCAAACAGAGGCCTGGACACATCAGCGACAATTCACACCATTTGACTGGTTATGTGAAGCTACTCTCAGATAATTTGGGTTTAAACTGGTGGCAAATGCAAGGTTATTTATTTATTTTTTTTTTTGTTTGTTTTAATAGCGAGTCCTATCATCATTGCAATACTGAACCATGTTATTTCACAGTGCAGATTTCTCTATATCGTACATTTCTACAGCACATACAGAACTGCTACAAATAACCAAAACATTGGGTTAGGATCTCTCACTCAACCATTAGGGCAGGTTCTTGAGTTCCTTTCAATGTGTATTTTTCATGAAACATTATCAGACACTTTAGCTATAATGTGTTTGAATTTAAGTGAAATTTATACGGTCAAAGATTTACTGATTAGATCTTTAGGAGCTTTGTGGCCTAAGGGACATAACGTTTTAGTTATATGTGAAGACCTGCCAGACTGACGGCCCAACCATGGCTGCAAAAATGAAGAAATATTACCCACAGGGAAAGATTCTGAACCTTAAATCCGGAGGCCATATATTATCCTGATAAGTCTTGTCGGCCTAAGCCAGCGGACCTATTGTCAAGCCCCACCACCTAATGACGAGAAACTGATAAGCGGGCTTACCATGTCATCCACAATGTAAAACAAAAATAGATTCAATTAATCATATGAATTGCCATTTAAGAAAAAAGATGATGGGACCGGCTGCAGCCAGGTATGATGGGCTAATGAAGAATAATCAGTCGATGAATCATTATTATTTGAGTGTAAGGACATGAGGTTTGACTGCCTGAATAAAGAATGATGGTGTTGGACTATCTTTAGGAATAGGAGCCCACATTCAAGACACAATGGTATTCAAAGCTAGGAATATGATATTTATATACTTCATAAGACAACTGTCAGCATGGCACCAGAATAGATGATATAGCACTTAAGGAATATGTTCTCCATCCTCTTTCCTGGTTACCTTAAATAAATAAACACAAATATATGTCTAGAGAACCAAAAATAAAGAACCTGAATCTTTCATTAATAAAGCAAGACTTATAGAAAAATTCAATTTAAAGCGCTGCAGAACAGCACTGTCTCGCTATATCTCAGAGCTTGTTAAGGTGGACTGACTTGCTTGGAGACATTGTCAATGCCTTCTGAAATGTGAAATTAATATTTGTGTCTTTGGGCAAGTCAAACAAGACAAAAGTCTAATTGTCTGCATGGCAAGTTCAGTTTTTTCATCTTTTTTTTCCAAACAAATCAGATGTATGTCCTGAAGACAATCTTCCTAAAGGTTAAACATTATTAATAGAACATTAAAGTAACTTGATATCATGCTTAATAGGGACAAATTGTAGCTAATGTCTACCTTGGACAGAGTTATGTCACAGTTTTGATTTTTGACAGGGGCTTCAGAATAATCATTGAGAAACTGAATTCATCTCATTATCTGTGATATATTGTTATGCTTCCAATATCTAAAATAGAGAGCTCTCTGAAGCTAATTATATGTAATAAGCTGCATCTTTTAGTTCCTCGGGCTGTGCAATATGAATGATTCAGTTTGTATGTATGAAAACCCAGCCATTGCACTGTTAACTTGAAAAAAGGTTTATGCCCTCAGAAGCCTCAGAGGTGCATGTAAATATATACTAGTATGTGTTGGGGGTAATAAAGAAATAAACAAGTGTATAGAGCAGAAACAATAGCATTCTTACGCCATTTTCTTCCATGTCCCATTAGGCTTTGAGACCCTCTGACAGCTCAAATGAAAGTTTTACATCTTTTGGTAGGGGGTAAGTCTTAATGGCAGGGCCTAGTGCATTATAAATGTAAAGGTTACCATCACTGACAGGGTGTTGGCCGGGCACGTGTTGCATCTTATGGTTTTAGTCAAGAGTGAGCTCCGAGTGTCATCTCTCTACCACAAAAGATGACTCCAAGTCTGAATCCATTATGTCACTAATAAAATACATGAATGAATCTTTAAAGGCTGTACTAGAGTTGCGGTATAAGTGTGTTTTGTAGACAGGAGTGTGCCCCTACCCTATCCTTACAGACCGGAACTACATCAGCAAATGGATGTCCGTCAGTTCTGGTCACATCTACAGCCTGTCCATCCATGGGAGTGGATCTCTCTTTCACTGTGGTTCTCCTTAAGGTTTATCTTTTCTCACTGGGTGTTTTGGAGTTTTTCCATGCCAAGAAGGAGGGTCTAAGGACAGGGGATGCCCGGGACATTAATCCATTTGCTTCATTGACTGTTACTTATTTTTATATTCAACAAATTCTGTAAAGCCCTGTGAGGTGACCTTGTTGTGATACTGGGCTCTACAAATAAAAGTGAATCAAAATGAATAGACAGGACATCTGTTTCAACACAGAGCAAACGTATATTGCAATTCATTTGTGCCTACACTGTAATGTAATATTTGTAAGCAAGAATCATACTAACATTTTATTAATGTAAGCACTTGTCTACATTCTGTACCTGCCTAGCCCACTTTCATAGACTTACTCAGAAGTTGAATTTTTGATTCCAAGAAAGATCCATCTTATGAAGCCATATATTGATATTCTCCAACTATCTAAACCTCCAGATGCTGCTACAGCTGCAGCTGAACTAACCCCTATTTGCCATCACCTTGCACCAGCAATAGCTCCTAAAAATCACATCAAAGCTCTTATGCAATTTTAACAATGTATATATCATTCATGCACATAATACTTAAATAGTGCCTTTGATATGTATCCAGCTCCATATATTGACCAAACATGACCTTTGAGCTGAACTCATTTGAATATCATGTTGGAAAATACAGCAAAATCATTAGGTTTGACTTAAAATCTCTAAACACAATCTTGCCCGCCTTGTAGATTCTATTGCTTGAAATATGTTAAACACACTATATTTATACATAAAATATATCAAGCTTTAGAATCTGCAAGGAGGGCAAGATGTTCAATTTTAAGGCAAACTAAGGTGGTTTAAAAATTATACATTACATGCAGAAGTGAATGTAACATCCCAACTGATCACCTAAACATGTCTTATTTACAAATGTTTGTTATTATGATCCTAAGTATTTGTTGCTTTAATGGAACTCTTTTCCAGTTGAGTAAATCATGTCACCATTAAAAAGAGTTACATATTTAGTATTACAGACGTTATCACACTAAACAGAATCCATTTTTGAGATGCTTGATACTGCTGTTTTGCTTCAGAAACTGAGTCATGTGTCACTGAACATGGTCCAAAATGATTTTCTAGACATAGTTATGCATTTTACTGAGCCAGACACACCTATTTTCAAAATAAATCCAAAGTGGGCAAAACAGATAGGACACCAGAACATGTCCTTTGTTTTACAACTGACAATAATAAGTCATTATGAAGTTGCAGGAGAGAACTTTTGCCATTTAAAAGGTTAAGAGATTTTGAAGTAGCCGATAATGGTCTTCAGTTTTTATCATTTTCCTCTACTCTACCTTGTTAACTTGACTTTTGTTCTCCTGACTGATCCCTCTTTCTACTCTTAAGCTGTGGTTCATACTCTGCTCCGCGACCTCATTTAATTCAGCCTTTTTCCTCTGTCTTACCCTTTTCTCCTGTCCTTTTTTTTCTTTGCACTTTCACTATCTTGTTTCCACAGAAAGCACAAAAGCACACGTTCTGGGTGCTTGCAAATCATCTGGCTTCAGAGCCAATACATTGAGGCGGCCAATGTGTTTGCTCCCACAATGTCTCGTACACAAAGTACACTTGTGACTGATTGCTCGACTTGTCAAACGCAAATTACTGGCCAGCAGGAGTCAGAGCTTTACAGTTCTAAGAACCTCATTTTGCGTGCAAGACAAAAGTACAACTTGTTCAACATATTTAAGTGAAAACAGTATTTTTCAAAGTTTTATAGAAGGTGTTTAAAGGGGTTCTACGTAGTATTGATATTACAAGTTTCATTCCACAACACAGGACTAACAAAACCATCAATAGACTGTACCACTCACTGAATTTACTTATTAATTAGGAACCCCATTAGCTGATGCAGAACATCAGCTACTCATCCTGGGGTCCTTCCTGGGGCATCAAGTTTTATCTTCAAACTAAAACTCATAGATGCTTATTTTGACAGTTGCTCAAAATACCTCTGCCTTATAATCTTCATGCCGTGCACGTAGTTAACATTATAGCTCTGTTAGCTTAGCTCAGTTTTTAGACAGAAAATGGCCACAGTAAAACCACCAATCACCTATGTAGGTGCACCAAAGAATCTGGAATCAGCCAAACAAGATCAGAACTGTCACAGTTTAGCCTGAACCATGGATCAACACACAGCAACTTAGCAAAGATAAAAACATCATATAATAACATTATACCTTCATAAGCCTCATAATCAAACTGCCTTGTGTAGAAGAAATGCTGCCATTTCAGCATTAAATGGCATTCTTTTCATTTAAAGCTGTGTCCAGCTGTGAAAACAACAGTGCCTCTCATCACTTTGTTACTTCCTTTGACTCTAAAAATTGTTTACTTGCCGTTTTCATCCCATCTGGTCACTTTCTGATGCTTTGGTTTTCCTCCCCAGATTAACTACTCCCTCTCATGTTTTTTTTCCCCATTTTCTTTAGGGTCTTTAGGGTCTGCACAGCATGGCAGTTAACATCCCACACCTGTATGTCCATAACTGAACCCGTTCTTGCCATTGGCAACCAAATTCCATCTAATGTCATAGAATAAAAATACAAGAAAGAAATCAGTCTATGAAAATACATTTCCTACCAACTTTGCTATGCATACTGGTTTTGTGTTACAGGATTTCTCATGAAACCTAAAATTGAATATGATCATAAGCAGGAACTAAATACACAGCACTATCTGAGAATACCAATTGTGCATTCTGAATGCATGTTACATACTATGGGCTCGTAAAATGCGCCGTTGAGAGGAAACTACATTAAACAGACTTGTGCGAGATAAACTACCCTCCGCTGAAAAAAAAAAGTTTTACATAATTATATATATTTAAATATTCTAGATATCATATAGTCCCTTCTACAGCCCTGTGAACACCACAGATTCACAACCAGATGAACCTGTTTCAGGATGAATAGTTACATTGGTGTAAATTCGCTGGACTCCACTGCTGCTATCATCTGCAATTCAGCTTTGCCAAATCACCAGTGGCTGTCAGTGTCAGACTGTATGTTATATTTATAGACTTTACCTCAGCTGTCTCCAAACATGACATCATCATCAGCTAAACACCTGTCTCAATAGTATTTTCTCTGTCTATGATATGATAGCAGCTTCTCTAAATGATGGAAGTGCTCCAAGAATTAATAGAGGTTCCCACTCATCTTGATGTTTTTCCCTTTCATCAACACGAGAAATGCAACTGCAGCAAGTACTTAATTTCACAAAACCCCTTTCTTAATTTAAGACCCTAAAATATATGCAACTACCTGATGCTGCCAGGGGTACAATATGCAATGTGTGATATTTCCTTAAATTTGTAGACCAGCACAAGGCAAGTCATTTAAATTTTCCAGGCCTGTGGGAAAAAAAAAACACCTTAAAACTGGGTCATAAGATGGTAGAAGAATGCCTTGAAAGTATATTTATTAGAGATGCATCACTTGTGATACTCTAGGCTAATACCAATACCAGTATTTAAATCAATGAAGAATTGTTCTGCAGATGTTAATTTCTGTTTATTTTGTTTTTTTGTTATTTCTTTCCCAGTTTTGTGCCAGGGAAAGAAATGAATATTTAATATAAGGCTTCATTAAAACTGATTAGAACAAATTAATTACTATTTGTCAAACTGTTGTAAATATAGCATAACTATGAGCTATTGCCATTGATAAAATGACATTTTATTTGGCAGTAGCTGGTGTTACTAAACAAAGCCAAGATACAGACCGTTTATCCCTAACTCATCTTACTGTAAAATGCATATTTGTAAATTCATGCCACCATAAATATGCTTGCATACATTTATGAATGCTAAGGGACAACATAAAAATTATATAATAATGGGTTGCTATACAAAATTCACAAGAAATGTGTTCTTGGTTGCAGGTGTTATATGTAATATTGATATTCCAAGTTCCTAATGGCAGACACAGGTCGCACACACTTAGAACTACAAAAATCACCAACGGATCAACACTATGTATCCACAGACTGTATTAGTCACTAAACAAAGTATAAAGCTCATTGTTTACACACATCTGTATTATGGCATCATCATTTTTTATTCTTTTAACTAAAACTCAGTCAGTCAAAACAACACTTTTATAATCTTCATGTGCTGCATCAACTGATTTACATTATAGCTCTGTTAGCTTAGCTCTGTTTTAGACAGAAAACAGCCACAGTAAAACCATAAATCACCTCTGTGTTCTGTACAGTTTGTGTTGTAAATAGCTGCACTAAAGATCTATTTTTGAATCATCCAAACAAGGTCAGAGCTGAACCATGGATCAACAAACAGCAACTTAGCAAAGCTAATGACACCACATTTATACCTTCATAAGCCTCATAAACAAACTTAGCTATGTAGAAGAAGTGTTACTATTTCAGTACCAAACTGCATTGTTTTCATTTAGAGATGCATCCAGTGGTGAAAACAGTGCTTCAAGCTTTTATCACTGTCACTTTCCTTGACTGTAAAAGTTGTTTCCAAGCATTAACAAAAACTAACGAAATGACAAAAACTAGAAATGAAAAAACATTTTTGTTAACTGAAATAAATAAAAACTATAATTAAAAGAAAAAATGATAACTGTATTGTGTGCTTACAAAACTAAAACACACATAATGATGGATAAAATTCCCTTCCTTTTCGTCTTTGTCAATGTCGAATTGATATGAAATCGAATTATTTTGCTCGAGCAGTTTTAGCTGGCAGCACCATATGGCGCTTCATGGTTCGTCCTTTCTCGTCACATGTTTAGAATCGGCTTCTCGTCCCCACTCTACCTGACCACATGGAGACCAAAGTTGGGAGAAAACAGTAGAGTCCTGTAAGGGATTTCTTTGAAAACTACGGCGAGGAACATAAAAGACATGAAAAACTAAAACTAATAATAAATTAAACTAAAACTAAGCAGTTAGAAAAAAACAAAAAGTAATAAAAACTAGCAAACCTGCTCTAAAAACTGAATTAGAGGGGGGGGGAAGTCAAAACTAAATAAAACTAAACTATTAATGAAAAATTTAGAACTATTACAACCTTGTTTCTAAGTGGTTCTCATCCCATTTGGTCACTTTCTGACACTTTTGGTCAGTGATAGTCATTAGTGACTCACTGCACCCTCTTGTGGACACAAATCTTTAGAAGAAATTCAGAGCTTTTTATTCTAAACACTACAATGATAATTTTAGATCATGTACAAAAACTATATAAGGTTAAGTACAAATATTATAGAAAGAGAGAAGCTGAACTGTGCATATTATTTTTTGGATTATCCAGTGAGTCTGTTCACAGTCCAACAGTAACTCAACCGTCTAAGAGGAGCTCAGACGACCTCTAATGGAGCTGATCACCTGTAAGGCATAATCCTTCTTGCTTGAGTGCTGCAGAAGTTAATTAAGTTAACTGTTAATTGGGATAGTTGTAGTTAATTGGCCGGGGATAGCCAGCTTCAGTCAGCGAGTAGTGCATGTGTCATATGCAGCGGTCTGGATTTTTAAGAGCTTAAAAATGTTCCCATGACTCTCTTTCATTTACCGTGGCTGAAGTCATCCCTTTAAATTGTGCCAATTGATTTTCTGATAGTCTATGTAAAATGGGATTAAAATCTTTGATCTTCACACTGACCAGCCAAATCTAATTTAACTGACAAAAATCTGAGTCATGTACACATCTACTTGCAATTAGCCTTCTTGGTCTGTATGTTTAAACTGCCTCACACATCATGTAAAGCACAGAGACATGTGAAAGGCACCTTTCTTTTCTGTTATTCACCCTCTTGTTCATTTCACAGGCTGTTAATCATTACTGTGATTATTTAATTAAATAACTTTGCTTTTTCTGTGGCCTCAAGTCTACAAAGACTGTGCAGTTGCCATGAGCAACGGGATGTGTGTGAGGGAGAATGTGTGACATAATGTCAGGAGAAACGTCTGTAGGAGTGGCACCAGGGGAGGCTTGTGTGTCCTTCTGACTGTCCCACAGTGTGATTCGCATGACAGAGATCCGCTGATGTCGACAAAGTTTCCAGTCCGTTTCATTGATTAAGCTCACCACGAGCACAACACACCATGCTGCCACACATTATAAGTCCATCTGCGAAATGATTAGACAGTTTATAGACACACCGACTTTATTTTCAGACCTTACAATTGGCTAGGTCAGGTAATTCTTATCAAAGTAAACATGATGAGCTTTCTGATAACAGTTTGTGCTTTACTGACAATCAGAAGAACTCTAATTTACATGAAAATGCTTTGCTGAAGCACTTTTCATTTGGTCACGCACATGAATCTTAAGGCACACAGCTTGCAATGATCATGGAATAAAGGCATATATATCTATCAGTGGTTCCCAACCTTTTTTGGCGTGTGACCCTATTTTAATGTCACAAATTTCTGGTGACCCCAGACATTCAAAACAGACATTTTTTGCTAAAACTAATTTGTTTTTAATCATGTAATAATTTGCTATACTATGTTGCAAATAAACAATAATTTTAGATGGCATTTAGGCTATATAATGCATATAATGCACCTATTTGGTGTCTGTTTCTCAGGTTCTCTTGGAGATGTCTTAGTGGGGCCAGGTGGGCAAAGAAATCTTTCCATTATCTGTTCAGTCTGGTTTTCTGACTGCAACTGTGTCTGGGCAGGTTGAAGCGTAGTAACGCACATGGTCACATGATGAGGTCAATCAAGATATGCCTTCTCAGATATTTGAACTTATTTTTATTAGGAAAAGTGTGTGGTTTTAATTAGAGGGAAATATATATTGAATTGTTAAAAGCATTAGTTTTTGGGTTTTTTTTTTTAATCAATTACTAGAAATTTTCAGTCAACCCCATTTGAATTCCAGGTGACCCCATGTGGGGTTGTGACCCCAAGGTTGAAAAACACCGATATATATGCTTACAGTGAGGACAGCAGCTTTTATAACATTCCAACACTCAAACTACGAAAACACCTACAAATTTTTTTCTTTCATACCATGGTTGAACGAGCAACTTTCAGATTTCAGAAACCCCAAGGCCATAACAACTTCTTAAACTCAGAGCAATAACTCAACTCGGAGCCCTGTGTCCTCCCTGCGTCTTATTGAGCACGTATTGGCAGCTGCTCAGAACGGTAGACCCTTCAGGTGCATACACTCCAATCGTGTTCCATTCCTCTCCATTAATTCGTTATCAATATGGATCCATCTTTTGTTGATGGTGGCACACTTGCACCTTCGTTGCCCTGTTGAACTGCCCTGGACAGCCCTGCTTGAATAAAAATGAAGCCAATTTCTTTCATCATGGCATTCATTGTGCCATTTGTTGAGTAAAACACACAGGTCCATTATTGGAGTGTCATGACGCTGTGTGTTTGGAACGCGACAAATCACTGCAGGCTGTCACCCAGGCAGTTTTGTGGCATTACTCTCAGCAGAGAGGAACGCTGTTAATGCTGACAAACACTGGAGAACGAGGGTCATTTACGACACATCCATTAAGCAGGTGCCAATACTCTGCCAGCAGCAGAGACATCTTTAACTCTCGCAGGGTTTGGTTTGCATCCTGCTGCTTTAAAATGACATCCTGCTATTTTAGTTTATTGAATTCATGTGCACAGATAGAAACCATTTCAATATCTAATGGCAGTAAGCATGAATTTCTTCAAAAGAAAGAGTAGTCGGTCTCAATTTTACCTACCCATCCAATTTACTGAAATTAAATGACAAGAGGTCATCAAAGCCCTGCTATTGTTACCCTTCGACATCAGACAGTGATCAAACCAACATTTGATTTCTGTCTCAGCCTGTCAGGGTCGATCCACACGGGACTTTATGAAAGATATTAAACCGATCTCAGTCTCAACATCCCTTTCAAAGCTGTTGCTCAAGGCTCTAGTTAGAGTTCATTAAAAGTCTAATCAAAACAGGGCAACAGCATTACATGTAAAGTTAATTTGCAAAACTTTTTTTTTTCCTGATGAGCAAGAGACCATAACAATATGAACCCTCTTGGCCCCGGTGAAATATTAATAGATAGGATCACCAACGACTTTCCAAGTAACACCTCACTTCATTTGAATTCTCAGGAAAATGTAATTTATGACTTCACTCAGAACCCATTGTTTTCTGTAATTATTGATATTGCCTTAAGGCACTTCCCTTTGTTCTAGTCCTAATTTACGTAAATGAGAGAAAATCATTTTTACATTTGTCTCCACCCCTAAGAAGTCATGTGTAGGAACAATATTTCCCCCTTAAATGACAATGCTACATAGTGAGTGACACACGTATAACTGATGCAGCTAAATTTCAGTTGTCTTACAGACCTAAAATATATTCCTCCGTGACACATTATTAGAGCCGGTATGATGGATGGGTGAGACATTTCAATTTTGACATGAAATATGAATCACTGGAATTGACATTTGCTGACCTGTTCCCATGTGAAGAGCATAAAAGGTCCTCTTTGAATAGATAGCTCAAGACTCATAAATATGACATAGAAGCACCTATGACCAACTCCGAGGCTGGTGCAGAGCACTGAAATAAAACTAACACTGCTAATCTGCACATTTCATGCATCATTAAAACATCAGTTCAGAGGAGTGGAGAGAAGGTCATTTCAAAGTAGCATGCTGTTACAAATGATGTGTAATCAACCAACGGATGATCTGTTTTGAGTCTGGAAAATTCTAATTTCAAGTAAGCTGTACAGACTCAAGATTTCCATTTGGAGGCTGGTTGGTTGGTTGGTTTGTTTGTGTGTTACAGTACAGAACATACTGTAACTCAGCATGCATCTAAGCTCTGTCACCAGTCATTTATTTTTACATTATAACCATTGGTCACGGAATTGTTATGATTCTTATAGAATTCTCCATAAATCAACTCCTATAGTTACGTGTTGTGGTCTTTGTGTCAAAAGTGAGGAGCCACAATAGCATGACAGAAACCATGCATGACAACCACATAAATTACATATCTAAACACAAATGTTCAAACATTTTCTCCATAGAAACAGTAATTATAGGATACTGCTGAAAATCTGTGACATCCATGACAACTATGCATGAAAACAGACTGTTTATGTGAGTGAGTGGAAATGGTTTTCTGTATATTTGATCGTCTAAGGGAAACAAAGTAACAGTGGAAACATTGTGAATTTCATTCAGCCACTGCCCATTTATAAATTTCGTTTTCTCATACACTTAATGTTTAGAAGGAGGCTGTGACCACTGAGTCATACAATCTCAAATGTCAGTGTATTACATTACTTTAGGAATGGATACTATTACATATAAACAATCTTTTCCATCAGTAATTTTAAAGCCAGTTAAGAACTTACATCCACAAACGTAACAGTACAACCAGCCTCTTAGTTATTGTGTTTTAACCATGTGTCAGTCCAGTTACATTACCATTTGTCCATGACTAATGTTTCAGCAACAGCTCATACCTGAAACCCCTCCACCCATGAATAATTGTTGGAGGTTCCACTTTTTCCCATGTCCCTGATGATGAAATGATCAACACTAATTACACAGTTGACTAATTCTTTACAAACATTTTCAAAATAAATACGGTTATATTTTTATATGTTCTCTGTGAAATTTTTAAGACCTTTGAGTCTCAGATTTATGAATTAATTATTTTAGTATTTTAAGGATAATTAAAGCCTTAATTTAGGTAAATCAAATTTAAGACTTTTTAAGGATCCACAGACACCCTGATTCATTAAAGCAATTTCTTTAAAAAAAAAATGTGTTACAGCTTCATGTGATTGATTTACTTAGTGTTTATTTGTATAGTGACAAGTCTGAAGCATAGATTATTGCCACAGACAAAAGCTTTTATAACCTTATCTAATTCGCAAAGCTTTTAAAGTACATAAAACATAACATAAAAACTGTATGAAATGCGTACAAAGTCACAGTAGTACACAATACAAACTGATCTACAATAAAATACAGTGGAACAAGAAATAGTGAGTTATTCATGAAAACACGAGTTCCCTCTTTAAACACCGTCAAACTCAGGTCAAAATGATTCCACTCAGTCTCTAGTTTGACAAAAGAGGGCAAAGAGGTCTACATATTTATTCCAGGAAAAGGAAAAAAAAAATCTAAGTTTACATAAAAGGCACCTTACAATTCCCACAGGACGCTACTTGTATTATTGAGTCTGAAAATGGTAAAATGGTAAATGGACTGCAGTTATATAGCGCATTTTATACACCTTCATGGTGCCCAAAGCACTAAGAGTCTAAGAGGAACCATGAGCCTGGTTATGTAGGCATTTACAGATAAGTTAGAGACAAGCAAATTTAATAAACCACTCAAAACTTAACATATTTAATGTCTTTAGAACATGACATGGTCTTACAGCAAACCTTTTCCTGTTAATTGATAAAATAAAAGGCTTATTTGTAGTACATGCTACTTTTGACCAAGTACTAACAACTAAAATATGATAATACTAGCACGTATTAATACCAATATCTAGGGACTGAAGTTAGTAAATGCGTCGTTCCTGTTTTAACTTCATTTCCCATCACGCAGCGTGTCCTGTGCTTCCAGTCAACCGAGCAACATGATTGTAAGACCACTGTATTCCAAAATGACTAATATCTCTCTAAATATTGGTCGTACTTGCCGAGATATTTAATGCGGAGATGGGACTATTCTTCAACTGTAGATATCAAATTGGCCAGTTTGAAACATTTCAATTTCTCAGAACCATGCAGATACAGACACTGACGCTCTGAGACCTTCCAGCGTTATGATGTAGAAGATCATAGTATGCATAAAAAGGAAGGCAATATCTAGCATAAATCTTGTGCAAATATGTAAATAGTGAACATTTTAACGTGCTTTCCATATTTTAGATTAGAGTCTAATCTGAGACCAACATATTTTTCCTTTGAAACATTTACCATTAATCTTTAGATGTAACTCCTCGTCTTCTTTTGAGGGCTGAGCCTTTGAGGAAAAGCAAACACTAATTTTTTTGACACTGAGTTTAAGACAGGATTTTTCCAACTACGCTACTAAAGACTATAAATAATATAACAAATTGAGGAGACCAACAAAGTATTTTTGTTTTTAACAGCATGATGTTTCATTCTTCTCAACCCTAGCTTTAATAAGATATACTCAAATTATACTTTGTATCTCAACGGTAAAACAAAAGCGGCAAAAAATCTTTAGTTAACAGAATAAAAAGTGAATTTCTTAGCCATCTGGATGAGAGGAATTAAGACAACAGCAAAAGAACAAGCCTTTACAGACCTGAGAAATCTCTTTTAATCTGTGTTTTTCTGGTATAAAACACACACTTATGTCTATAATGTCCAACTTCTGGTGAGTCAGTATTACAGCGTGTCCTACACCATTAGAACAAATTCTTCAGTAAACTCCATCAAAAAGAACATGGATATTTCAATGAACATCCCATGTCCAGTTAAATCAGTCATTAACAAATGGAAATATTTCCACATGGAAAGTTACATGTGCAATTGTTAAGAGCACACCATTCCCACAAGCACCAACTGTCTGAGAGGCTGACGAGTGATGAGGGCCGCAGACAGACATATGACCACTTCAAAACCTGAAACCTGAAGAGACTGTGTGTGCAACAGCTGTGGGGGATTTCACCAGTCGCAGCTGTGAGGACGCAGCAAAGACAACAGCAACAGTCTGGAAAGGCACACATGAGAAAGTCTGTGCTCTAGGCACCGAAAACACCAAACGTTGCTTGATCATCTTCAATATTTATCACAGCAAAGAATTTGTGAGGTTATACTGGGCTATATTTTTATACTCTGTAACGACACATGCACTATGTATTTACTAACATGAAATTAAGAAAGTCGAGTATATCCAAAACTATAACGTAACCATGAATGTACGGCTGGGTTAAAACAATAACGATATATAGTGATATAACTTTTCCTTAATAGAAGTACGAGACATGCTCGATACAATTTCGATAGAATTCATTTGTCCGTGTTTTGACAGACATAAGAACAGCCAATCATAACCAAGTAGCGCTGCGCTGAACCAATCACGCTAGGGCCATGTCAAGTTAGACTGATGCACACAGCACAGGCATAAGAGCAGCAGCACACATGCTAATGTTTGGGCTGCAGTGGGAGATAACAGCTGTTCCCTCAGGAGAAAATGTGACCGAGAACTTGGGCGACCGGGTTACTAAAAAAAAAGAAAGATGTGGCATAGAAGTTGGGAGTTGGACGTTGAAAACATGTTAAGTTTTATTTTTGGTTTACAGCAGTTATGGAATACACCCCCACATATATACCCCAGGTACTGTTTTGGTGAAGATGGTCTGTTTTGTGTTCGCTTTTAAAACTTGAAAGCTTTTGCCTGCTGGTCAGACTTTTAATTTAGTTTTGTATAATGTTCTTCAGCACATCTGTCATGTTCAACCTCTGACAGAAAAGAAATCACATTACAATCAAAAATAACTTTCTGATGTCTTCACAACTAACTTATGAGTAACGGAAAATTTAAGCCTAACAAAACAGTGATTTGATTTATATCGAGAAACGTATTGATATCGTCTGATATGAAAAAAAAAAATCATGATATGATTTTTTTTTCCATATCACCCCGGCCTACTTGAATGCAGCACTTCATTTGTCACATTTTGCCTTTCAATGCAAAGCAGATTCCAGAATTTATGAGGTGCGCTGAATGCACCATGAATTCTCTATTCCTGTGTCAAAGTCCAACCCAGACAGCTATTAAAACAAAAGCAGCACATCTATAAAACAGCCCAAAACACACACTAGCATAGTTTTTACTACTTGACTTGATCCTCCATTGTGCCAAAAGCCGTCCAAATGTGCTCACTAAATGGAAAATCTACCCCTATATGCAGCTTTGCATGTGCTGCATTTACTTCTTCTGTGCACAGGCTGTCAGTTAATCCATATGGAGTAAGTATGTCCAAAGACTATCATCATTATTGAGAAGTTTTAATTGCATCTCTGTTTTAAGATCATTTTATGACTCACCTACAAAAACAAGGCTCTGACTCTCCTACCAGATGCATCTAATAAATAGAATTTGGCTTACATATTTATGCTTTATGTAATATTATAGACTGCGATTAACTTATTAGACATCTGCTTTCAGATACTAAAGCAGACCTATTTTAGGAACATCTAGTCACAACACTAGACTTATTCACTATGTATAAATCTTCCATAATGTACAAAGTTGCCTCCTGATAATATCCAACAGCCTTCCTGAATAAAAACGACGCAAATGCAACTGATGCCAAGGATTAAAAAAAAAAAAAAAGTAGCTTTCTGACAAGATCAGCATCAGGAGGTTGCACAGTATATAGCAGCTACAGTTCACAGTCTGTTCAAAAAAGGTGGTAAAAGTTTTAGATCCTCACAAGTTTTGAGGTAAACGTTTACTCATATAAAAAAATAGACATGTTTATTGTGATGAATTTTGAGCTTTTCATAGCTTGTGGGGGAGGAACATCAGGTGGGCCCTCACAAACACTACAATTAAAAACAGCGAGGAAAATTTGCATTGCATAAGCATATCATTAACTCTCAGGGAAAAAGAAACAATGTAGTCTTCAGGGTGGTATCCAAAGATAGGCCTCAAATCCACCCTATGTAGGTGGTTGCCACAGCAGACACCGTAAGCTACAGTAATAATCCACTCAGTATTAATATTCTCAGTAGAAGTTTCCAATTCCAGTATTTTCTCTTCCAAAACAGGACGGTGTGTCATTGGAAACTATCCGAGTTTGGGAGAAACATTCAGTAGATGTTTACAGTATGAAAAAACCGAATGTCGTCTATTCACGTAGAATGCAAAACTAGTAATTCCCTTTCTTCTTTTGATTGTTCACTTAAAGGCGTGATAGTTTGCTTTTTTAAAAGGAATTATGCATTTTAAAACATTTCCCTGTGGTCTACATAAACTTTAAATGCTATGCTTGGATCTGAATTCTTAATTAATTCAACTCCACAGATCCATCTTCAACCCTATTTTTAAATGACACCAGAAAGGTCGTTCTGAGCGCTGGCCCTTTAAACGCACGAGCCACTTCATGCCCCGCTTCCTCCAGGTTGTTGACAGTGCTGCTCTGTTCCGTTCAACCAACAACTTGAACATTTTAGGTAATCGGCTTGAAGTTTGGACATATGTTCAGTTTTTACTACAACCGCTGCTGCTGATAAACAATTATGTCATACTCAGAGAAATGTCGGCAGGAAGTCTTGCCCTTATATGTGCAAATGTCGTGACGTAACTAGTTATAGACGCAACAAATTAAAGAGGAATTGAAACTGGTTGAAGAAATCCATTCGATTTTTGTTGGAATGAATATAAAGATAGCTTTGCAGCACCTGGAGGGTTCAAATTCAAACTTTTTGAACTATTAGGGTCCAAATA
>JAPQRP010000012.1:14954894-15001987 GCA_037367295.1 Apogon hyalosoma | reverse complement strand
GGGTTTAGCAAAATATGACCTCTTTAAATAATTTCACATGTATGATACTCTAGGCGTGACTCGAGAGAATTTCCACACATTTCCACTTCTCTTTCTCTACCTTGAAGAACTAAAAGGTTTTATTTAAAGCCAATCACTTCAGAAGGAAGCAATATTAACTTAACAAAACAATCAGAGTTGGGAGCTACACCTAAAAACACAATGTAATCATTTTATTCCCCTGCTTTAGAGGCGTATCTCCTTAAGACTCCTGTCTCTGGATTGTCCACTTCATCCAAACCAAACAAGCCAAAGACAAATATGCTTAAGAATCTAAGCTTAAGCCTGTGACCTGAAAGGAGAGAAAGCAATGAAAGGGAGGTTAAAAATGTGCAAAAAAAAAATCCAATGAAAACAAGACCTATTCATTATGGCATATACAAGTGCACTGCCTTTACTGTGGCCCCTAAGTTCAGCTAATACCATCTGAGGCTACACAGAAACTGAGGAATGCTCATGTTATTTATGGTCTCTTCCAAGAGCTGCAAATCGTCAGTTTCCCTAAAGCCATCGCAAAAACCTCTCAACCCGCTCACTAAAAGTCTGGAAAAGGCACAAGTAAAGAGTGGAGTCCTGGGAAAGTGGTCAGAGAGTGTGGTATTAGCCATCAATCCTCCAGCAAAACCGGGGTTTGTGAAGGAGGATGCATCCCGGGGAAAAGGTGGTTTGGAAGACACACAGGCATAAATATAATGGCAACTAAATGGATTTTCACACACAATAAAGTTTTTACTATGAATTTGTCTGTTTTGTTTGTATGTTGACCAGCCAGGTAAATTTGCAGCTGACTTATACCACAGTAGTCTGTATTTATGAGTAGAGTTATAGAATACATAATTAATTCATGCAACAATAAGAAACAGTTGTTAAAGCTAATAATGCTAATGGTGATGCTAATGGTGACTAATAGGTAAAAAACAAATTGATCCAAAAGCAGACAAAGGGCTACTGTACAGTAATGTTCTGCTACAACTGCTTTTCCAGCAACTTCTAAAACCAAACCTATATTACGCTGAAGACTTCTGGTGGTTTTCATCTGCCGACTCTTTCCAAACCATTAGCATAAACTCTGTCTGGTTGATCTTCACATATAAGTACACGGCAGCTGTTTTAGAAATTTTCTCTGGAACTACTAAGGTAAGGAAAAACTAAAAAGTAAGGAAAAAAGTAAAGCAGTTAAGTGTAGTAATATAATCACGACACCTCACTTAATAATGTAATAAATGCAAATATGCACCCTTAACTTTACAAAAACAACTAATGCATCCCTTTCTGATTTATGACCTTATGACCCAACTGTGTGTTGCCTCACTTGCATGCAAATATTGTTTGATGTGAGTCAGGGATACCATTTCAGTTATAAGGTTTCAGTTATGTGTTGGTGTGCAGGCTTGAAAGGAAAAGAGTAGAAAAACCGAGCAGGATGTTATGTTTAACTGGGGAGTTTTCTCTCTGAGGCCTTGACCTGCCTCGGTCATCTGACCTTCCTCTTCTTTACCTTGGTTGAACTCAGTGAGAGGAAGAACAAATGACTCACACATGCATGATAGTTTTGATTGGTGGTCGGCTACACTGGGTGGTTTTGCTTTTCTTCGTAACGGTTACACATTGACCCAACACCAAAAGGAAAATACTTTCCTCATCTGAAAACAAGGGGAAAAAAAGAGAAGTGGATCTTCACTTGGACTGTGTATGTGGAGGAGACATTTGCTTGAAAGTGCTTCTATCCTGTCAAAGTCTTTGCTCTGTTAAAAACTGGAAAAAAAAAAAAAAAAGATGAACTCAAGGTGTGGACACTAACATATAAACCAATATATAAAAAAAAATACAAAATATAGAAGCAATGTACTTGATCTGATTGTTTAAAGATCACAGCTTACTGCATGTTAACTGCAAAAGTACTTCAACTGACAGGGAATGAGTTATGAGTTGTGCTGCAGATCTGCTTTCATTTTAATATGCATCTGACAAACAGTTATTGCATATTTCAACTGGATTGCCATTGCATTATTCTGACATTTACATTCACCATAACATTTTTTACCTCTGCCAAGGACATAATGTATCTGTCTGCGTCCATTTGTTGGTTTGTCTCTCAGCCCCGAGTGCAGCGGTATACCATGGAATGAAAATAATCATACTGTATATATTTGCTTATCTATGGTTTTGGGAAAGAAAAAAAAAAAAAAACATTAAGCAGATAGAAAATCTCTCCACATCTCCCTTCTTCCCAGACTGCTTGTTAGACTTGTCAACTTGTGCCATATACAGCGTCTTACTCCAATAGGGCATGAGTCAATTTCTTATTTCAATTACTAATTTACAAGATAATTTTTACACATGCATTTACAACTTGGTTTCAGGTTTAACGTGTTTGTTTTCACTGAATGTGATCATTGTAAGCAATAACAATAGGGTTTTCCATCTGTTTGTAAGACTCAAGGACAGCACTTTTGTACAGCACCTGAGCTGAAGAAAAGAAGAAAAACAGAGTGTTTTACCACTCAAGAAAACACACCATATGAGCCTGAAGAGAAATATGTGTTAATAGTGGAAAGTGGGATTGTGTGACAATTTCATTAATATTTCATCAACGTCCAATCTTTTTAAGCTGTTTCTTTAATATTGAGCATAGGTCCACAATTATGCTAAAGTACAATATAAACCTCTAAACAGTGACAGAATCTGTGCAATACCCTACACTAAAGGTCTTCAATTTAATTTACAGGAGGTCCACTAAGTCAGTTCTCCTCTTCAGATGAGGTAAAATATATGTACAAATGCAAGTTTCTGCACACAGAAATGCTATTGAATTACATATAAATGTTCTCAGTCTTAAAGTAACATGTTTTAGTTTGACATATTGAAACCTCGACAAAAAAAGTAGCTGGACCTGAAGGTTACCTTGGTGCAAATACATCATTTTTAGACTCCGTAACAACAAAAAAATCAAAATACTGAAAGAAAAAAAAATGGGGTTTGAGTTATAAATCATAAATGACTGTGTCCTTTAGATAAAAAAAACTGTACAGATGATGAAAGTCAGATAGATGATGATGATGATTTGTGACATCAGTTCTTTTTACAATTGAGGAGTTTATGGTTGTCTGTGACATTCACCTAAAGGCGATTTTGTTTCATTTTGAGAAAGTAGGGCATTTTTATTGAGAGGACTGTATTCACAGTGTATTTTTTTAATGTTTTATTTATTCATTTCTTTCACTCAGCGTGCATTACATGAACTGTGTAAAATGTAGATGTTTTCAAATTTACACAAAGATACAAGGATTAACATGTCTGATGGTTAACCAACCAAACTTTTCTCTCATGGGAGGCAGGAGTTTAGCCCCATACACACCGTCCTTTCTGGCATGAAGCTGCTTTGTGGGTAGATGTGGAGTTTTAGTGTGGGTAAAGGTTACATGTTAAACTATAACTCAGGTGATTCTGAGTTCACAAAGAAAACAAAATGTCCTACAAAACGCGTACTGCTGTAAGAGCGTACACAGATATCACTTAATTAATGCTTAATCGTCCAGTGATTGTGGCTTTGGGACAGCACCATCCTCATGTACACAGATAAATGATCAAGGAGCAGTCCCGATAGTTAAGGAACCAGATATTTTTACTGAGGTGGCCTCACTGTGCCTGCAGAAAAGTTTCTAGTGACAATAGGAAGGATAGCCAAGTATTGTTTTGTTGTCAAAAGGCTTCACGGTCTGGATAAAAGCTGAGTCCACCAGTCGGGGACCCCAGCTGTACAGTATATATTGTCTTAGATGGTAATCATAGTGTGGAAATCTCATTGCAACGCTAAATCCACAGGACTATGCGAAAACAACTGCTATAATTGTCCATTGAGTTAGTGAAAGGGAAGTGCATGGCCTAAAGATAAACACAGTAAAATCTGGAATAGATTGAGCAGACGCAGAGGTACCAATGCATTAAATTTTGGCATTACAATATGCAGGATTGCTGGATGAATTTATTGTTTTACTAGAAAAAAATGTGCCAATGCAAAAAGAAAGCAAATGTTAGATTGCTGGCTGTTTAACAGAAGCATGCTGAAATAAGTGCTAATGGTGAAATGCCTAAAAAGAACAAAAAAAAAAAAAAAGAGTGCCGAGTCGAGAAAGACGTCTGACAACAGAAAAGTTTGAAAGAACTGAGGCTGGTGGGCTGGGTGAGGCAGGGATGTCTGTTTATGTGGGTGGTAGTGGTGGTGGAGCAACAACAAGGGAAGAGGTAAAATAGGGAACAACACAGACGAGGCTGTTTGACATAGATAAATTCTGCTTATTCAGAGTAACCGGAGGGTGCACAGCAAAAATAATAGGGCCATTTGTGGAATGGAATGTTGCCAGATCTTACTCTGTTGAGCAGATGCAAAGCCCAAAATGCATTTGGGGACGCTGACATGCGCATGCCAATATGGCGATTTCTGCATTTTTATATTCCTTTTTTGGAATTATTTTTAGCCTGGCTTCCAGTGTTGACACAAAGCATTTAACCAGGTTCTTTTACTGTGCATTTCAAGAGAAGTGCTGTCGCAAAGCAATCAATAAATCTATACATTCCCCTCTGTTCAGCCACCGTTTATGATTGATTTCCCTGGTGATGTTATTGATTCATGTACACTTCTGTACCCACACCTTTTTCTAATTGCATGTGAATCAAATCATGCGTAGATCATTGTCGAGTCAAGCCGGACCTTCATAGGTCACTGACAAAGACATACATGAAATAATATCTTTGCAAACGACTCATAAAAATCCATCACACTCAAGAAACCAAGGCAATCTCCCTGAACCAATGCAACAGTCTCACATGACATGTTTGACAGCATCATGGTCAAGCTGGTCCAAACACATTTTCTAACCTCTTTGACATTGGTGACAATATGTGATAGCAAGTGTAAAGTATTTGATTTATTTTACCCAGAGACATTATCTCTGCTTACAGTTGACAGAGGTACGATCAATTGTGATGGCTTACTCAAGTGCCATCGTTGTGACATTATTAATGTTCAGCATTTACTGTGTGTGTTTTTATTAGCCTGGATGCTCTGCAGTAAAAAAAGAAACTGCTACCGTGTCACAAACCATTACATTAAATGCAATTAAGTTGGTTTGCAACACACAGACCTTCAGTCATGAGCCACAATATGATGTCTTCTACCTCAAATCTAAAGCAGACCAAACACCAAATGCAAATAGTGCATCAATTTTAACTCATGATGACAGTTTTTTGCAGTCATAGTCACCAAATCCTAACCACCGCAGAGCATTTCATCTGTTTGTCCTTACAAACTAAGTTCCTGGTTGTTTGAGTGTCACAAAACTGGAGCTTTATTTATACATCACAGATGGTTGGGCGAATAAGAAATAATGTCTTCCCATGTCTTCTGTGCAATATGGTCACACAGCTGTGGATCCTGGTTCCATTGTTGGGTAAATCCAAATTTAGCTGTCCAGTTGGCTGCAAACAGCTAGCCTGCAGCATAATTCTTGCACCAGACATCCAAAATACTAAAGAATGTTCTACATAGATTATGTTAGGAGCCTGTTGGATTTTATAACAATGAAATCCAGTTTTAAGCTGTTGTACTAACAATAAACCATTCATGTCTTTGTAACACATAGATTTCTGAGTTTGTTTCATATGAAAATGTTGCTCTGCTGTTCTAATGTATAGGCTTTTAATAGACAGTCTTTATAGGTTTTAATTCAAAGTAAAATCCTCTAAAAGGTTTAATTTACTGAATCATTCTACATGCATTTGTGTTTGTTCTGCAGTTGCACTGCTTTTAAGTGTCATATTTTGCTAAAACCCACTTTTATTAGTCTTTGGTTCATTTATATATGTGTGTATTTGGGCCCTAATAGTTCAAAAAGTTTGAATTTGAACCCTCCACATGCTGCAAAGCTATATTTTTTTTCATTTTGGCAAAAATCTAGTGGATTTCTACAATCCGTTTCAATTCCTGCTTTATTTGTTATGTCTGTAGTTATGCCATGAAATTTGCACATATAAGGTAAAGACTTCTAACAAACATTTCTCCGCATATGCCAGAACTGTTTGTCAGCAGCAACAGTTGTAGTCCATACTGAAAATATGTCCAAACTTTGAGCTGATTACCTAAAATGTTCAGTTGTTGATTGAACGGGACAGAGCAGCACAGCCAACAGCCTGGAGGGGGTGGGGCGTGAAGTGGCTCGTGCATTTAAAGGGCCAGCACTCAAAACGACCTTTTTGGTGTCAGTCAGAAATAGGGTTGAAGATGGACCTGTGGAGTTCAATTAATGAAGAATTCAGACCCAAGCAGAGCATTTACAGTTTATGTAGACCACAGGGGAATGTTTTAAAATGCATAATTCCATTTAAAATCCAGTTTTAAGATGTGGAACTAACAATAAAATGCATAATTCTATTTGAAAAAGCAAAATATCACTCCTTTAAATGGGCTCATAAATGGGATCATTGCCTATATTTTCTGTTGAATATTAGAATGTTCCCTTAAATTGTTTTAGAATTAAGAGCTGTCAAGTTCTGCCAAAGATACCAGTGTATTGAACTGTAGAGATAAGAACTATTTATTTCTACTAATAGGCTGTTGGATTAATTTGATCACTAGAGGGAGTAGTGGTTCTCATAATGACCAAAACTTCAGTCAATGACAAGATGGGATGAGAACTACTGAGAAACAACTTGTAGAGTCAAAGAAAGTGACTGTACCATTGTTTTCACCACTGGACAGAGCTCTAAATGAAAAGAATGGAGTTTGATACTGAGATGGAATGCTTTCTTCTACACAGAGGAGTTTGACTAAAAAAACCTATGAAGGTATGGAGTCATTATGATGTTATTATGTTAGTTTTTATTATTATGATGTTATTTGTTAGTTTTAGCAAAATCCCATGATCTTGACACCAGGATGTGAATCAATATCAAGCAATTGATTCTTGCAAAATAGAGCAGGGTTGTATCACATACAGCTTTAATAAACACATCCAAACTCAAAGGACTGTTTCCTCAGGTCTCGTTTTTGTACTTGAACATGAATAAAAAAAATAATAATAAAAAAAATCAGATGGCCAGTGTGAGTGTTTCTCTTTATCTTGCAGCTGTAGTTTTCTCAAAACATGTTCTGGTAACTAACATTCACATGGGAAAATAAATGAACAATTTGTCCAGAGACCTTGGTACATATCTATGAACACGCATATCTAAATAGAAAGGACAACTATAATATATCCAACAGTTCTGAGCTTGGCCTTGTTTGGACAATTCCAAACAGATCTTTAGTGCAGCTATTGACAACACAACCTATACAGAAAAAAGAGGTGATTTGTAAGTCGTAAGTGTGATCTAACGTGCAAACCCCACCCACACACACACACACCACCACCATCCAGAATATCTGTACTACACAGAACCCCTTGAAGTCTGTACAAAAAACCTCAACTAAATGCCAAGAGGTTGGCCTTTGAGACTAACAAACCAATAGAAAAACTGAAAATTTAGTATTTTTTCTTACAGACTGCTAGGAATACAACCCAGCAAATACATGAGAAGAATAAAATCAAGAAATACAGCACAGGGGGATGAACTCTCCCAAATAGAAAATGAGGCACAGACTGCAGAGAGGGAGAGGGTAAGATCTCTAAGGCTCATTACTCCCCTCATCACATGCCAAGTGCTGACCTAGCAGCATCCCAGCCCCCCATCCTCCCCTTGCCCTTCAACCCTCTCCCCTCCCTGGCAGGTGAGGGGAGTCGCCTGTGCTCTCAGGCACACCCGGCGGCAGCCCATTTGGTCTGTGACACCCATAAAGCAATGCAGTATGGTAGTGCTTCAGGAGCTTTTAAAGCAGCCAATGGCTACTTTAATGGATGGATACACTATTTAGTTTAATTCATGCTCTGTTCAAGCCTTACAGGGAGGATTTGACCTCTCTTAGGTTAAATAATGGTCCCAGTGTAGATGGGTTGGTCAGGGGGCAAGGAGGAGATAAATGCACTGTGACATTCAGCTCACTCCAGCGTCCCCGGATGTGTGATTTGAGAGCAGTCTATTAGGCACCCGCTTTGCTTAAACATGGGAAGAGTTATTAGACAGGGCAGCAATGACTGGGGCTGCACAGGGGAGAGGATGTGAAGAGACGAACAGGTGTGGGCAGACACTGAGGACCATTTATCAAAGCAAAGCTGAAAAGGGATGCAAGGATCTGCCCAAAATGTTGGTCTGACAAATTTAAGACTCCACTTGCATCACCTAAAACGTGCAGTAACTGACATCCGGAGAGCTGCAGTGAAAGAATGTTCAGCATGTATGTGGTGTGGGACAAATCGTGTTTCATCATTCAATAATAGAACCCGTTTCATGTATCATCTTTATAGCGCCAAAGAAAGTATTACTGTATTGGTAAATAGGCATAAAAAAAGTTGATTCACTCATTAGTTGCATCTGTCAAATATTTGAAGAACTACAGTGAACCACCTACTGCAACAGAGGATCAACAAGTTAGCAGTTATTGAACAGCCACAGTAGATAAAACAATCGCATCACTTTGATTTTACCGGATTTTCTTGAATTGTGCAACGACTTTGAGTGCCACTGGTATGGACAGACTGGCAACAAATTGACATTCATATGTGACATGTGCATACTTATCACCTCTATGATACTGTGAGTAATTTGCAGAGAATAATTCACTTTTAGTCACAATTTTGTTGTTTCTCTTAAAGCAGATGCAGCCACCATTTCCATTTATAAATATTAAAAAAACACAAAGTAGTGTTAGAGTTGGTGGTCGCTTTTCTATTGGACATCTGTGCAAAATGTTACCGATATTTACTAAATGTCGAAGAAACAAGTGCGTAATGTCAGGTTTTCCATTAAATCACATATGCAATGATTTGTTTATTATCATGAGAAGACACAAGAAGCCATTCCATATATGTGGCGATAAACGTAAATATCACATTTTACATATATATTTATTATCATTACTATTATTAGTATTAGTAGTAGTAGTAGTAGAAGTAGTGCCCAGAGTCAGGACTAAACACGGTGAAGCTGTGTTTCAGTTCCATGCAGCTAAACTCTGGAACAGTCTTCTTGATGACATCAGACAGGCCTCTCCTCTGACAATGTTTAAGTCCAGGCTGAAAACGGCTCTGTTCATACAACTGAAAGGGTTCTATCTGCACTGTTCTCTTCTACTTTATTTTAATTTAATTACCTTATTTTAATTGATTGTTATTTATGTTTTAACTGTAATTGTGTGTTTTTAACTTGTCTCTTTTCCATTTTTTGTAAAGCACTGGGAACTGCCCTGTGTATGAATTGTGCTATACAAATAAACCTTACCTTGCCTATTATCATTATTATTATCATTATTATCATATATTACTCTATCTCGTACTAAATAAAAAATGATTCGGTTTCCTGGTGTGTCCACACATACCATGCCACATTTCTTTTAAAACTCTTCTTCTTCGCTTGTTGTAACATCCATCAACATATGTTTGTTTTATTATTCATGTGACTATTTGCAGAAAAAGGTCTTTCCATTGCAGTTTTGAATGATATACCAATTTCGCTACGCCTGAAAAACCAGCTCTTGCTTGCACAAAAACTTTTCATCAAAAAATGAGAGTTTGGGCGAAATGTGCAGGTATTAGAACTAAAAAAAAAAAAAAAAAAAAAAAGAACAATTCTGCAAGAGCAAATGATGGAGAAATGGCCAACATCTTTGTTTTTCATCTCTCCCCTGGGTCCAGATCAGGCAGCTTAATAGAAATATAAATGACTTTACAGTGTTTCATATCAAATCACAGGGTAATAGAGTTAAAACTGACTTTCTGATCTGCAACCTGTAATTGCAGCTGTCGATCATGTATTTAACCCCTCCAACGTGTCTGAACACACCTGTGATAGAGTCTGCATTATGTGGTAGATTTTCTATAGACTAAAATAGTTCACAGAAGTAGGCAGAATTATTGATTTCTCTCAGACCTCTTGCATTACAGTATGCTGCAGGGTAATTTTTTTTTTGGCTAATGATACCAAAACATTATCAAGCACTGCAGGTTTAAACAAAACAAAGAACAAATTGCTGCTGAAATACCCTTTGTCTTAACCTCTTCCTTCATTCCCACATTTTTTTTTCAAGAGCAAAATATCAAAACAGTAAATTCAAATGCAGTTCAGCGTTGTACTTCTGCTGATGGTACCTCATAACTCATTTCTTCAATAAATGCTGTGATGGACATTTTAACTGTTATTTGCTGGATTCTGATTTAAAGGTTACGGCTGTTAAGAAAGAGGGTAACAGGAAAAATATCATTTTTAAAAGCCACCCCTAACACTTATTTCAAAGTCACACATTCTACAGTAAATAAGGATTTAGTACATTTTAATTAATACAAAGGCCATCCATTTTGTCATTATTGCCAAAACAAACAACCCTCTAAAGTTTAACAGCCCTTGCACGAAGATATAACCCCTACTTAGTGCTAACACAATAAACTGCAGAGTAGATTGTTTCAACAGTCATTTTTACACTGGTCTTTATGAATATTATGGCTGAACAAGACAGTGGCTTTCAGCAACTGAAAAGCAGGGCAAAGCTGATACAAAAAAAAAAAAAAAAAACAGATACAACGAATGTGGCTGGCTTTCCATTGTGTGAGAATTCCCTCCATCTATTGAAAATTCTGATCCACAAAATATCACCATTTTCACCAAGTTAATTTCTTCATTGTCAATCATCGCCATAGTCTGAAAGCAAACAACAGAATGACAATGTACAAAACAGTACTGTGACTTAATGTGATGAAATATTAACTATTTACATGACAGTATGCCAGTAATTGTACTTGCTAAAAGAAACAACTTGTCATCAGAAAATACAGAGGTAGGTAAGAACTCTTTCACAGTATCTGACAAGAACAACTGCTGCAAGTTAAGTCGGATGTGTCTTTGCATCATAATCTGTTCACGGCGTTCTCTCGGTTACAAGGAACCTACAATTAGTGACAAACTTTAGTTCAGCAGCCATGAACTGGATGCTTGTGCCAAAATTGAAGAAATTCACCAAAAGTGTTCCTGAAACATCACATCCTGGGGCAACGTAAAAAGGGGGGGGGGGGTAAACATGACAAATTCATGGGACCCAGCATTCCCAGTGGATATAGGTTCAAAGTTGTGAAAATTTCGTGTAAGCTCCGGAGTAAAAGAGAGACACAGAAGCCGGGAGTTGGACGTCCGATCCGAAGTTACGTTTCACTTTCGGTTTTACTTATGGAACGCACTCCCACATACCTCCCATCCCTACACTACGAACCCCCCCAATACTTTGCTTTATGAAGGCCCACTACATTTACCTATCATGGGGCACCATAATCGCTAGTGGCGCCCCAGATCACATCTAGTTGAATGGAAGGAGTTTGAGGCCACAGAAATCTTGACCTTGACCGTCTTTTCACTATATCCTCAGGTCCAAGTCAATGTTTGTGCCAAATTTCCCTGGTCTACAAGCTTTTAGAAAGGATCTGCCTCAGAGATCAAGCATTCTAAATCTGACTTTATGCTCTATGTACATTTATACGATTGATTTATAAATCTTCCACAAGAAAGAACTTGTAAAGTGAATGTATTGTAATGAGCGGACCGTGTTTTGGAGTAGATCTGGTGGCTATGACATAACCATTCCTTTTTAATAAAACCCATTCTCTCATTAATTCCCTCAAAAATTTCACACTTTGGATCTAAGACTGTCATGGAAACTACAGCCAACCAGCAATTTTGGCTTAATTTTTCACTGTTAATGTCTCAAACTTGGTAAAGTTTCACTACTTTAATTTTGGAGGCATTTTACTTTTGAGACATTACCTAAACACAAACACACAGAGCAACAGATACAATTACTTAGTTATTACTATAAAAGCAAACTGCAACCCCATGTTGCAGGATTTTGCCAAATTTCATACATTGAGAAATTTCTAGCGTCCCATTTAACAACTGTCAAAATACACCACTCAAGACCTTTTAAACTGTAAAAGAGAAGCAATTAAGTGACTGACCCTGGCCTGCCAAATTATATGTTTTTCATCACTCTGCCCTTATTCAGCGCTGGAATATTTTCATTTTCACCCTGAGGAGGTCAGGAGGATGCTGTTACTTTCGATGCAGGTTATTGAGGAGATGTGTGTAGAGGTCAGGCCAAGTTTGGCCACGCTGTCTCTCTCCATCTTTCTCCCTATGAACAACCCAACATCCGCCCCCATCTGCATATTCCCAGAGTGACAAAACTAGTTAGCTGAGTAATAAATCAAACCTCGGCTGCCCAATTTGGTTTCCTAATGTAATTAATAAGTGCTAAAAGCATTTAACCAGCCATAATTTGTGGATGCCACTTTGAAGTGCCTATTTAAAGAAAACTTTGTGAGCACATGAAAAATATTTTGTTGGCACCGATGTCGCTGCAAATCGTTGCATGCAGTGAAGCACACTTATCACCATCTACCCACATTTGAATTAAGATTAAGAAATCATCTGACATATCAGTAAATCTCCTCAATTATCTTTTGACATGTTTCAGCAAAAGGTTTCATTGAGAACACATCAGATCCATATTGACTGCAGCTGAGTTACCCAAATTTCTTTTTGTCACGGTTATAGGATTACAAAAACGAAACACACTTACTAGACATTTCTAGAGTTAAAAAAAAAAATGCTAATCCATAATCTATCATACATTACACCCAAAAAGCATCTTTTCTGGTCCTGACCTTTTAATTAACTGCTCTACTTTTAAGTTGGACTGAGTAAATCATTATTGATGCATCCATACACAACACTCCAGTCTATCAAAATGATTTACTTTCTGGAAAGGATCTATCAATTAAATCTCTATTACTTGAGCCAAATCTTTGCAGTCACTTTCAGACTCGCTTAATCCCCTTCTTGACTTTCCTTCTGCTGCAAACCACTGTGAGGATAGTACAGACGCAAGTGAGAAGAGCAAGAGCAAAAGCAAGAGGGAGGAAGCAGAGAGGGGTGATTGCCGAAGAGCAGAGCTTGTCATGAGTGGATTTATGGCTAGGGAGACAGCGGCAGGAGGCGGGCGAATTGATGGGTGACACATAATCAGCCTCCTTATCGCAGCCCCGCAAAACTGGATTGCATCCAGAGGCTTGTGATCCGTCCGGATTTGGCTAATGTCTCCCACTCCTCTCCTGAGCCCCGACAGCTCTCCGTTATCAGGGCCTGGCCTGGGCTTCCTTTGCTTTCCTGTGACTGCTATCCCTCCACCCCTCCATCCACTGCTTCCACCTCCATGCTGTCTGTATCTTGACACTGTCAGGTGAAGAGGGGACTAAGGGTTTGTTGACCAGGTCTGTCCATGAGCCTCGCTTCCTTTCTCACTCTCAATTCCTGTCTTTTTTCCCCTCTGCAAGCAAAACCTCCAAACGCTCCTCTCAAATCAGCCTTCTTGTTTGCAGAAAAAAGGTAAACCTCTAAAGTACCGCTGCTGCTGAAAACAACTAAATATGTGTCTTTAAACTTTTCTTGTTTGCATTTTGTAAACCAACATGCCCATTTTTGTCAAGCATGCTTATTGTTTCGTGACTAGACTTACAGCAGCTCAAGGAAGAAGTAAATCACAGCCTCAAGATTCAGAGTTTCACAAATCGGTTTATGGGTTGAAATGGAGCTATTCTCTGACGTAATGCTCTGGGTCAATCACACCATCTCCACAACGCCGTCTACAATCCCTCGCAGAGACGATGAATTTATTTCTCCTGATGAATCATTAGAAGGGTAGGCAACAAGAGCAGGAATACACTTCAAAAGAAAAGACTGCAGTAATATTTATGAGTCTGCAAAGATCCCAAGTAAACACACAAATATCTACACTACTGGAGGCTATCTGGGCAGCAGTATTTCCATATCACCTATGCTGTATTTTAACCTATTCATCCTGCCAAAAAACTGTAAACAGTATGTAATAAAATTCCCTTATCCAAAGAGTAAAACACACTAAACACCACTGGATGAAAGTTGATTTATAAATACAATTTGATCGCTATAATACGTATACAAACTGTAGGTTTAATGGTCCACTTGCTGATTTTAATGTTGTCAATTTGAAACCTATGCACAGTGAACCCTATATTTAAAATAATGACTTTTTATAAAGACAATCAAAGAGGTCATTTGATAACATCAAGTCATGTGGATCCACTGTTTAAACATATGATTACACCTAAATCCATCATTTCTGTATTAACGAATTCCAAGGAGCAGATGAACAGCTACAGACTATAATAAAGAAAAATGGGAAAAATTAATAACTCAAAGTAAGGACAATGGGACCTCATCAGGACAATGGGACCTCATCTTCCTCTGACTTATGGATTCTGCTCTGTTCATTTTGCCAAAAATGAAATATCAAAACATTTAGTCAGACTTGTCCAAAAAATAAGACTCTTCATGAAACAAATGTTGGAACTGCATTTGTTTCATACCAGAAATACCAGGAAATTATATGTTTTTAAAACATTTATTTCAGCAGCAAAAGTAGTAAGCAATTACTTTCAAATACTATGGATAATTGGCTTAATGGAAAGATGAACTCTACATCTAAGATTGAGAAATGATTTATAAACCCCAAGATGGATTAAATAAGAGATGTATTTATATGAATGGGGTGAGTGGCAGGTGCTTCATATTGGCATATTTGCTTTCCGAGGCTTATTTGCTTTTCTGAGGATCTTCTCTTGGACTTGCTAAGACTGAAACAAATACGATAAGAATCCTATGAGGCGTTGATAAGCTGACAACTTTCATCTGTGGCCATGTTGTAATTTTCCAAAAACAAAGTCAGGGTTCCCACTCTTTCCCTAAAATTATTTTCCAGGGCATTTTCAGCCGCTACAGAGACAAGTTATCACATCATACACTAATACATTCCTCTGTCCACCTCATTCTTTGGAAATGTTATTTTCTACAGTTATAACTTGCATTTAACCAGATTGTTTGTATGTTTATTACTCAGACACTTGATGTGCAGTCTATGGGTATAATTTATCTATGAGAAATAATTATGACGAATGTCTCATAGAATAATGCAAACACACCCACAGATTACAGCGTAGCACTTTGTTAGTATAACAAACAGGAGTAACAATGTTTAATTGGGCAATTCCCAACTCAACTTTCTCTTCTTTACTTTCTCTCCTGCACTTCCTCTTAAAATATTCCTAAATTTTCAATAAATCACTGAAAAACAATTTCCTTTGTTTCATCTCAGTTTAGGCACGCAACGTCACAAGGCGGGGGGAGGATACATAATTTTTCAGAATGACTTAACCGTTTCCAGACGTTTGACCTTTTTTCTTATTTTCCATATGTTTTCCATGACTGGAAAATTGGTCATTTTCAAGGTTTTCCAGGATGTATGGTAACCCTGGAAGTGGAATATTTTGAAGACTGCCATCTATAAGTCCAAATTTAATTTTTTTCTTTTAAAACACAATTCCACTCTAAATTAAGAGCAGAATCCAGAGGAAGGAAGGAAAATATTCCACTCGTATCCATGTGGAAAGAGCCAACAAAATCTTGTATTATGTGCAGGAATTAACAAAAACGACATTTGTCAGTGAATCATTCATTCTTAAATTTGAATGGCGCGTGGTGTGACTGTGTATGCTTGTGTTCATTTTGCAGAAACTGCCTTAACTTTTTTGGAAACTGTTTGCAGGAACACAGCTGCAGTGATGCCACTTAACACCTCCTGATCCTGGTCCTCCCTGGTGCTGATGGAGAGGATCCAGTGGATGCATCTCCATCCTGCTTGAAGGTGGACAGATGTTGCCAGGACGGGTCAGCTCTGCTGCAGACTGCACACCGCCTATGGGACTGATCCTCAACTGTACACAAACCCCAACAATGTGCTACAGATCTGAGGTGCAGGACAGTTGAGGACAAACCTTCTATACGTGGATGATTTCAGCTGTCCTAAAAAGTTCCCATTTTATTATTTTTTGCAGCTTGTACACCAACTATTTTCTTTTTTCATTTTGCACATGACTAACTACACTTTGCAGATATGCTCATAGTTCTGCTTCATCAGTGCCACATAAGTCGAGCCTGGAAACCAGACAGTGAACATTCACCTGATCTGGCAGATCCATGTGGTGCTGCTCCCATTCAAACCCGTATCCACTGAGCCTAAATTTGGTAGAAGCGATCACAATCATTTATCACTAATCATTTCAATAACCTGGTCCACTAGGCCAGTAACATTGTGGGGGTGGAGCTGGACTCTCTGTTGGTGGTGTAAGAGGCTAATGTTGTCTAAAATCAAGATAATATTGGACAATTCCACTCACCCATTCCATGATGCGCTGAACTGTCAGAGGAGCATGTTCAGTGAGACACTGATACTACCTAAATGCACCAGTGAACAACACAGGAGACCACTCCTGCCTGTGGCCATCAAACTGTTTAATTCCACCTTATAACCTCAATTATAATTACACACAATTATATTTTTGCACACTTACATATATTTCTTTAATCATCATATTGATAATATACTGTCTAGTACATATTGTACAAATTGCTGTTCTAATTTAGTCTTAATATGTAAATATGTAAATTTGAAATATATATGTTTGTATATTTAGAGCTTTTTCTTTTTTGTTGTATTGATAATTTCTTTCCTACTACTTATTATACTTGAATGGAGCAACTGCAACACCCGGTAATTTCCCCCTGGGGTTAATAAATTATTCTGATGATTCTGATTATGTGACATGGTGTGACGGGTCAGATGTGCTTTGATATGATGATTCTGAGACTCCATCCTGTCCACCACTAGATATTATCTGTGACTATTGCTCTGATTGGCTGTAGGTCTGTCCAACTGCATCCAGAAACGTCTTAGTCTGAGTCTGTTAAAGTCTCATTTCAGAGTTAGTTCTGGATAAACCACAGTAAAATCACTGACACACATTCTCACCTTCACCCTTGTTGGGTCCATTGATAAGTACTTCCACATACTGGCTGTACTTAATATACAACAGTGAAATGTACTTAAATATTTGAAGTACAGATCAGTTTGTTTTTCCAACCTATCTCACGTCAGATGGTTCAAGCGCTGTTCAGCACTGGACAATGGATTAGTTTAACACATTATCCCTTTGGAATATGGAAAATTCTGTCTACTTTCTGTTTTTTGTTTTGTTGTTTTAACCAGCTCCTGAGCCTCATTCATTTTAACTCTTTCTAATGGCCATGGTAGCGGTGTTGCATTTGCTTCCTAAACCTTTGCTTCTAAACTTTGCTCCCGACACAAAACAAATTTACTGAAAATATAATGAAGAAGTCAAGTGTCATAGTTCTGTAAGCTCCTGAACTCAACAAATCAATGTATTATTCTTGAAAAAATATGCAAATGCAACAATATTTCTAGCCACCGTGTGGAAAACATAACTGAAGTCTCATTTAGATGTATCAGTCTATTAAAGTTCATACTGCAATTTAGACTAAACAGGCTGTGGTACTGATAAAGGGTCAAACATTTTGTGGCTTTGGGTCTATTTATTTAAGTAGTAAAAGCTGACCCTGCATTAAACTAATCACTAAACCAAAGATCCAGCAGACTGTTGACAGAACTGTAAGGTGAAATATTTGCATTTTGAAAGGTAAGCCCATGCATTTGAACAACAAATGTCAACATCCACACAACAACAGCAAAAAAAAAAAAAAAAAACACTACAAATCGGTACCAAAGTTTGGACAAACCATAGGCTGGCAGACTTTAAAGTATGCTGCAGATAATACTGCACTTGAAGACACAAAAGTCACGAAGATGAGCAGAAGCAACAAGTTAGAAACTTCAGTGTATTATTTTCACTGTCCTTTTGTTTAATGTTTTATTCTGCTATTGTCTTATGTAAATGTATGAGTTTGTATGCCACTTTGAATTGCCTTGTGTATGAATGGTGCAATACAAATACATTTGCCTTGCCTTATGAGTACCTGGATCTGCGCTGACCTTGATCTGCTACAGGTCATACACTGACTTATACACCTGTGACCTGTATTTAATGCTTCAGGTACAGGTTCATTACACAGATGTGCAAATTCAAGTGTAAGACCATCATTATCACTGTCCACATGCAAACACACATCCCAGAGTTTTTTCTCTTTGGAAAGAGCTGCAAAAATCTCAATTTTCACATCGTAAAACATTGTTTATATGTGGGTAAGAGGCTCAAACGCACAGTATCTGCATAAGTGAGGACAGGTCATAAGTCACTGCAAAATAACCTTCTCACAGCATCTCGATGACTAAAATCTTCAACAAAACTTGCCCTTTTGAGCTTGTGGTTGCTGCTCAAAGATGGTTGTTGTACATAGTGAGAGAAACTTTGACAGCAAACAGAAAAATGAGAACGTGGTGAGGCAAAAATTACAGAACTCCCATTATTACTGTTACTACTATTACCATGTGTGACACTTTCTCCAGTGTTCACAGTATTTGACATGACACCACTAACAGGCAGCAAAATAAAACTGGCTGTTACTTCACAGTAAAATCACATATTTCTCTGAACATGACTGGCAACATTTCATATGATGCAAGTACAAGAAAATATATGTATTGTAATGCACAAATGTTACATTTGATACCTTTATGCAGACATGAAAACACAATCTAGTTCTACATCCACCGCAGTGACTTGAGTAGAGAGAAATTACAAAAACATTTCTCATCCATCTCAAATGTTCTGCCATTTGACATTGTTTAGTTCTTGTTAGAGACAGTCAGTGTGCACAACTACGCACATTTCTGGCTGACGAAATGAAAATAAATACAAGGTAAAGATACTGATTGCAGCTGCCACTCTGACACTAAACAAAACCAGCCAATGCTGACATAATACAATAAGCTCATTACACAGGAAATATTACATTTACATATAAATTGAGTTAAGTCACAACTCACTCTGTTGTTGCTGAAGATTACTCAGTCTTATCAGTAAGGAACTTTTTTGAGGGGGAAACAAAAAAAAAAAAAAGCCTCTGTTGACATTGAATTATAAAAGAGAACAAGAAAAGTGCTATTCTTGTCTAAATTTAGTTAACGGCCTCATGAAAAACATACTATGCTCCTGAATGCTCTGAGAGTCTTAAGCTGCATAAGGTCACAAGAGTCTACCATTTCTACCTTCACCTGGATGAAAAGTCTGAAGAAAAGAACTGATGCTTTGCCTTTCACATTGGTCTTTAAGTTTTAAAGGCTAACGTGAATATTTTGACTTGATGTTGGCTCTGAAGGATATATTGTAAGGAGCAGGAATATCTGAGAGAATCTCTTGTGTAGACTAAGGGTTCATTTATGCTCTACGTTAAAGACACGGAGACGGAGCATTCTGTCTGTCCCCTGCGTACTTTACGTGCGTAATTCTGTCCATTTTCTTGGAGCTGCGGATGCATACCCGGATGGACGAAATGCAGCAGTACCGCCAGGAACAGTGGGGACAGTGTTGGATTTGAGCACAGTAATTTCCATAAATAGCAGTTTTTAAAGAGTGACTGTGTGAGTTAGTGAAAAACTACTGACATATTTATGACAACTACCCTTCAGAATATTAACCTTAGTATCCACATTAGTAAAACCTCCACTGTCATCACCATGTTTGTTAGTATTGACTTTCTTCTCAAAAAACGTTACTCTTCTTCGGGTATTCAGCCAGTATGGTAATTAAAAGCAGCGCCCTCTGGTGGATTGATTGGGAAAATACTCATTCCAAAGAACAGGACGCATGGAAGTATGGCAGTGATGAATGACAACATTAGAAACAAACGTACCTATTTACATACGTAAAGCAAGCATAAATGAGCCTTAATACATATCCCGTTCAAGATACGTGACTAGATATTTAGTTTGATGCACCTTAGTTCTACAGTTAGGGGTATTTTTAAGAGATTCTGTCGTGCAACAATGACAAAGAAAAACAACAAAGTAGTATCTGCTATAATTATGGTTCTTATGCAATTAGAATTCATTTTAAGGGCCAGTGAAAGAGGTTGTCACATTGCTATGTTTGTCATCCATCTTCTGTCATTGTCCCCACCATCCTCATGATTTTTTTTTTCCTAATATGCAACAGCACAATGCCAAATAGTTGCTTAAAAACAGTTTAAGATAATTACTATCTGTCTGGACTCTGTGCATAATACTTTATGAAACCATGCGAGAATGGAGAGGGGAAATAACATCAGCCCACTATTATTTATTTGTTGTTTGTAGAGCTACTTTTACTGGGAAGCAGGCTGAAGGAAGAGGGAATACGATGATTTAATTCACCTTTGGATGGTAAATGATTAAATGTATGCCAAAAATGCCACTGTATTGTGTTGTAGAGATATAAACTGATTGTATTCACACCGATGGACTGGGGGATTTATGTGACCACTAGAGGGAGTAGTGAGTCCCATGGTGAGGAAAACTAATGCCTTTGATGAAAGTGTAAGAAACTGACCAGATGGGATGAGAACCCCTAAGAAACAACTCCTACAGTCAATGAAAGTGACAAGGTGATTAAAGCTAAGCACTGTTGTTTTCACCACTGGGCACAGCTATAAATGAAAAGGATGGCATTTGATGCTGAAATGGCAGCATTTCTTCAACATGGGTATGTTTGATTATGAGGCTAATGATGGTATAAAGTTATTATGTGATATTATCTCTGCAAAGTTTGCTTAGAGGCTACTATTAATAAGGACAGCATTTTAATACTTCTTTTAAACCCAGTTTTATTAGTCTTTGGTTCATTTATTTGTGTATTTGGACCCTAATAGTTCATCAAGTTTGAATTTGAACCCTCCAGGTGCTGCAAAGCTATCTTTATATTCATGTTGGCAAAAATCGACTGGATTTCTACAACCTGTTTCAATTCCTGCTTAATTTGTTACGTCTATAATTAGTTACATCACGATATTTGCACATCTAAGGTCAAGGCTTCTGATGAACATTTTTCCAAGTATGAGATAATTGTTTGTCAGAAGCAACAGTTGTAGTCCATACTGAAAATATGTCTAAACTTTGAGCCAGTTACCTAAAATCTTCATTTGTTGGTTGTATTAAGTGGCTGAATGGGACATAACAACACTGTCAACAACCTGGAGGGGGTGTGGTCTTGTGCATTTAAAGGGCCAGCGCACAAAACTACCTTTCTGGCGTCATTACTCAGAAACAGGGTCTGTGGAGTTGAATTCATGTAGAATTCAGACCCAAGCATAGCATTTACAGTTTATGTAGACCACAGGGAAATGTTTTAAAATGCATAATTCCATTTAAAAAAGGAAAATATCCCTCCTTGAATGCTTCTTTTTAGAGCGTCATAATTTAATCTTAAACTAAACCCATAACTTGTGACTAGATTGGGAGACTTCTTGTATGAAATTCAGTTTGATCACTTCTAATGTTATTATTCTTTGAAAATAGTGCGGTTGTTTGCCCAAAGCTGGAAAATGATTGAATTCTGTTGTTTCACAGAGTTGGAGGACGGATTTTCATTTTCTTGAATGAGTGCCCTATGACTGTCATTTGTTATCACACAGCATCATCCCATATTGATCACTTGGAGTGGTCAGGCCATCTGATACCACCTTGTCTCGGTCATCAACTATGGAGAGATTCAACATCTCCTACGGATCAACAGTGGGGGGGGGGGCTGCCTGAGAGCACACATCATGTGAAGCCTTTCATGTCAGACCAGTGTCTCAACAATGGACAATTTACCTCATGAAATATTGCCCAGGAAGAGAAATTCAACTTGTAATGACCCCATACAGTGAATTTAACTGCGGTAAGTGTATGAAAAATATGAAGTCTGATCCTTAGGTAGCATTCAAGTTATTTATATGGTATGTGCCTTGAGGTTTGGAAGCTGCCATTGTGCATGTGGTCTAAAGGGTCAAACAGTTTGACTTTTACACCTCCCGCAGACACCAAGCCTGTTTTTTTTTTTTAACAGTACAATAAAGTCTACAAATGAGCCACCATTGTTACTTAATAATTTCTTGAAGATGGTCAAAAGGCAGCGGGGTAGTAAAAAGCGATGGCCACATGTGAAGATAGTTGCATTCACAGGAAAACCTTGCAACAAAATGTGCGCTTGGCTGCTTTCAAGATTGCCGTGCATATTGTAATTTGCTAATTTACATACAGATGACCTACAAATTACACGTGAACCTAGAATGTGAGTCTTAATCGGACCACCTAAATGGACTAATTTCATATGCAAACCACTGACAGTACATACAAAGCACTGGTAGCTCTGCATTCTTTTATTGCTTGTTTTTTAATTGATTAAGACACAACAAAAGGCAGAGATCCTACTCTTCTGGGCTAACCTCAGCTCCTGCGTAATTGGAACGCCTGTTTGTTGCTGGAGAATGAGCTCTGGTTTTGCAGCATCGTGCTAAAAACAACACAGTACAAGACAGCTGATAGCACTCAGCAAGACAAAAACAAGACCACACAACACGCAATACAGTAACCACCGAATGTACATGCAGCAATGTTCTATGGGTAAATGTTAAGCTGTAGACCCAATGCTACTCTGAAATAAAGTCTGCCAAGATGTTTACTGGCAGCTGGGAGCCTGAGTAAAAAAAATCTAAAAAAAAATTCAAGTGGAATCTAGGAATGCCAGCCCATAAGATGGTACTTTGAATGATAGTTACTCTCCCAGTTCTCAGGGACACACAGAGGCACAGCTACAGAAATAGAGAATTAAAGTAGGCAATACTGGGGAGGGGAGGTGAGAGCGCAATATTGCTTCATTCTAACTTGGAAAAACTCAAACCAAATTTGCCTTTTCAAGGACTTTCTCTTATTTCACAGTAATTGTCAAGCAGTAGGACATGGTTCCCTTTAGTTATTTAATTGTTTTGTTTAAGACTCAATACTGTGAAGAACAACAAAGGATCCTATGTGTTCTAGGAGACAGAATAGTTGATATACATATTTCCCTTTTGCATGAACAGAAAAAGGTAGTAGCTGTACAATCAATTTGCATAAGTTGACAGTTCGTCTTGAGATGTGACTCTTGTACACATCATGCAAAAGAAGAATAAATCTTGTATTCTGCTCAATTATAGATTTTATATAATTAGTAGATAAAGGAACTGAGATGTTACCCAGTGGTTTCTGAACTGCTGTTGTGAAGTGAGCATTTTGAGATTCGACCATTGCCATATGGGCTATTTGGAGCCAGAATTGACCATATTTGGACAAAACAGGAAGCTCCAAGGGTCAGAGGTGAGCTATTGTTAAGCACTAGTGATGAAGGAAAAGTGATATCCCCATCATGCACTGTGTAACCAAGTCATTTTACAGTCTTGTTAGTGAAAGCTGTTGACCACTACTACAGTGGAACCGTCTGTCAGGAAAAAAATGGTTTTATTGACTAAACACAATCTCTGAAAGTCAAACTCAGCAGATGTCAAAGCTTCCATTTGCCCTGAGATCTGAATAACAGAGGAACAATTTAAAGATGGACAAGTCCAACATTTATTAGAGGGTCCAAATAAAATAGATGCAACCAAGATGACTTCTAGAAAAACGTTTGGACTTTTTGGAGTTTTAGTGCAAGTCTATGGGATCCACAGCTTTACTTTTAGATACTTCCACGTGGTCTACATTTTAGACCTATGGGTGGGTGCTAAGGCGAAAATATTAATTGTGGGGTGTTTTTGTTTTTTTTTTTTCCCTTGCCAACATTATGTCCTAATTTAAACTGATTATTTTCTGGCTATAAGAATTTGAATCAAAAATGCTCTTTCTTTTGCAAAACCATAGGACATATGAGTCATATGCTAGTAACAAGTGTTTGCTCCTGGAGGATTCTGTTGGGTTTCTGTTAATTAGTCTGGTTTCGACTGGCTCTATCTGTAAAGTGTCATGAGATAACTTCTGTTATGATTTGGCGCTATATAAATAAAATTTGATTTGATATGTCAATTAATAAACTAAAAGAAGCAAAGAGGTTGCATTTGAATACGAATGTGAATATGAATCATCTCTAATTTCAATATTGGCATTTTTCACAATTTTCAGAAAGAAAAACTTCAATTAATCAAATTAATTCAATACAACCCCCAGCTTTATTTTGAGCCAAGGCTCTTGCCTCTTGTGTTACATCAATCTTTGGGCTCTCATGACTGACGACTGTGACCCATCTCAATTTGTTATATGACCTGCTTTTCAAAGGGATTGTGCAAATGATGTCATTGAAAGGCAATGAGCTAACACTCATTTCAAATTGCACAAATACCAGTTTAATTATGCTATTTCACACTGAAATATGGGTTGTTGGTTGTATGAATGTTTCTGGACTCTACTTAAATATACACAGGTGCTTAAAAAAAATCAATTTTAACTGACTTAAGTGTCTCATAATTCTACCTTACCCTACTGAGTTTGTGTAACGTACAAATGCTGATGATAAACTAATAATTGATAAAATAAATTGCATACTGAAGAATTAGCTTCACTCTGCTGGTCCAGCCTCTGAACTCCAATGAGTTGTATGCAGATGATTTCCTAAAACAACAGTGCAAAATATGTTTCAATTATAGTCATATTTTGCTAAACCCACATTTATTAGTCTTTGGTTCATTTATTTGTGTGTTTGGGGTTTGAATTTGAACCCTCCAAGTGCTGCAAAGCTATCTTTATATTCATTTTGGAAAAAAACTGAGTGGATTTCTACAACCTGTTTTAATTCCTTTTAAATGTATTACGTCTATAACTAGTTATGTCACAACATTTACACATATAAGGTCAAGACTTCCAACAAACATTTCTCCGAGTATGACATAACTGTTTGTCAGCAGCAGTGGTTGTAGTCTATAATGTAAATATGTCCAAACTTCAAGCCGATTACCTAAAATGTTCAGTTGTTGGTTGAATGAGACAAAGCAGCACAGCCAACAACCTGGGGGGTGTGTGTGTGTGTGTGTGTGTGTGTGCGTGCGTGCGTGCGTGAAGTGGCTCATGTGCATTCAAAGGGCCAGCGCTCAAAACAACCTTTCTGGTGTCATTACTCAGAAATAGGGTTGAAGATGGACCTGTGGAGTTGAATGAATGAAGCATTCAGACCCAAGCATAGCATTTACAGTTTATGTAGACCACAGGGAAAGGTTTGAAAATGCATAATTCCATTTTTAAAAAAAGCAAAATATCACTCCTTTAAGTGAAAAAACACTGATTCATCAAAAACAAAAGAAACTCCAAGAGGATGAATTAGACTAACACAGTCCATGTAATTAATGGGAAATACCACAACTGTCACAGAGGTCTAGAGCACAGTCAGAAAATATGGACTAGTGTCAATGTCATCACTACTGCAACATCATCAGCCCAAAATGGAGATCTATGCAAGTGATTTTGTTTATTAAAATGTAATTCTGTTACATACTTGCATGTTCCACCAACAACATGCATGTCAAAAAAAAGACCAAAACAACTCTGGAGTTCCACTATCTATCTATCTATCTATCTATCTATCTATCTATCTATCTATCTATCTATCTATCTATCTATCTATCTATCGCTATACACATACACACTTTTGGGGTAATTGTAAGGCTTGAAAACAGGTAAAACACACAGAACAGAAAGTGAGGCGAGAGGGAAAGAATGATATGCAATAAAGATCTTTGGCTAGATGTGAACTGTAAACAACATGACGCAGGCTAAAAGAAGTCAAAATACCTCAAACATCCACTGCTACATTTCAGGACATCTGCTAATGGAAAAACCTGTCCAACAATAATAAATTGAGGTGAAAAGAGGAGGTAGCATGGAAAACGTCCTTTATGACACTGCCGCTCACTCTGGTGAACACACATCGAAGCACTCCCTCCCTCTCTGATCTATGGACTGTCAAGATGGATATTTTCTCAAATATTTTACTTTATTTCTGCTGCACCAATATGAACTGCCGTTGACACTTGCTGGGGGAAATGAGGAGTTAGAGAAACCACAAAATGCCATTTCTGTGTATGAATTAAAGTTTTAGTGTGTACTCTAAATCTGAAAAAAGCATTTGGCAAAGGATATCGACTGGATGTCAGGGACAACAGAGGACAACATGTATCTTTGTATGCGTTTTGTTGTTTCCGTGATTCTACATTGGGAAGGATGATTCATATAGTAGTGTGATCTGTCAGCATTGTGGTCGAGTCCTTGACATCTTGACTCCGTTGGAGGGCAGCTTGACCTTTGGAAAGGACATATGCGGCTAACCACAAGAGTTCAACCCCCTTTAGAAATGAGGACTGTATATTTATGCATTTGTCTGACTCAACACAAAATCTAATATAATCTAGTGTTTAGGTTCTGCCTCTGAAAACACATGGGCCTCCATTTTCTTCAGAATAAATCTCATCACAGTGCTTCCCCTTAACTTTTTTCCTTTTGTGTTTACGAAGAAAGTAAAATAACCCAACTCTACAAACAACTCCACCACACAAATAATGATGCAGCCCAAGTGTATCTGTAGAAAAAAAAACAACTGTCAGTTTTGGCCTTGTGATGATTTGTGGTTTTTGGCAGCCTGGCATGCTCATTAAACAGTGGCCACTCTGTTTACCACAATATCCAACTGTGGTGGTCAGAGGTAATAACATCTGCTTGATGAGACATGTTTATATACAGCAGGTACTAAATACTGAGGGAATAAGCATGGCTTCCACATTAGGACAACTTCTGATAGCTGTGCCTATGGGAATCTTCTATTTCAAAAGACATAATAATAATAATAATAATAATAATAATAATAATAATAATAGCTGGCTTGGAAATATTTGCTATCTATTGCTGGTTTGACTTCTGGGTAACTATGAAATTATCTGAGCTCCCAACACCATCTCTTAATGAAATGAAGTTGCATATCTAGATGCAAAGGTATGTATAATTACTATTATATTAAACATTTTTACAGCCCTACTTTGATTTGATTGATTCTAACATTACTGGGCATAAAAGTTAAAAGCAGACCCAAAGTCCTGAGTACACCTTCATTTGACAGTTTGACTTTGTTTTGCAGCCAAACCAATTAAATGTAGGATGAATTGTATGTGTTCCACCTCAAAAGCAATTCATTCTTCATCATATAAGTAAATAGAGGAGGTCTCTGAGAATCCAAGACAGCTCCACAAACATTAACATTTTCATTCTCCTCTCATCGCTAACAGCCCCAGGGAGACCCAACCATGCGTATTCTATTAACAAAAGGCACGCCCAGTGCTCCCAAGTCTCAGTCTCGATTCATACACATCCACAAATCCCTTGGCAAAAGCTGTTTGTGTTCACTAGAGCCTGCAAGAGGGACAGAAAGAAAAAAAAGATGGAAGACAAAGGCAGAAAGAAGAGAGATGTAAGAAAAGCTGAAGAACAAACCCACTACAGAAAAATGTCACTTCTGCAAAAGTACACAGCCCATGGAGGAGCTTTTTGATGTTCATCTGGGTAAAACTGCCATTTTACCTTTGGGGGCTCAACACCAGCACCCTCATTACCAGCCCATGCATAAAACAGTCTCCGATCCAACCTTAAAGTTCAACAACTAGACAATGTTATGGCATCTTTTCCGCCTGTTGACTCTTGTGTCTTCCCGTTTGATGACCAGATAAAACCCAAAAGAAGCATTAGTTTTAGGGCACTTTTGGTCTAGTTAGTTTTGCTTTCACATGAACTTTTGCAAGCAGACTAAACTTTGCAGCATACGCCTACATTGTCCTGTTATCTATATGTGCTGTGTCTTCCTTTACTTGACATTGATTTGTCTAAAGACAGGTGTGTATCTGACATCGGTGTGTTGTATCCTTCTCCACTTGAAAGGAAACATGGATGAACAGGTTCAGAAAATGCCACTTTACTGTTATTACTATGGCATTACTAACAGGTTTGTGTTGATTTCCTCAGACTATAGTTCTATTAAATAAGTCCTCTAGTCTGCAGGTTCTGCCACAACTCAATTTTGACTTCCTTCTCCTGTTTGTTTTTCTTCTTGTCCTGCTTGTTTATTATTGACAGTAGCCCTGCGCACAGTGTCTATAAAAAGTATTCACCCCTTGGATGTTTTCCCCTTTAATTGCTTTGGAATCATGGTCAATATAATGTAGGGTTTTGACATGAAAACAAAGAAAATAACCTGAAGCATACAGTGAAAGCTACACAGAGGAAGTCTAAAGAAGACAAGCACAATGTTCTGGTGTGGCTGAGTTAAAGCCCAGACCAAAATCCAGTCCAATAGATGCTCCAATGGATCCAATGGATGCCCAATCCCTAATTCAACCTGACAGAACTTGAGTGGGTTTTCAAGAAAGAATGAGTAAAATTGCAATATGTGACCAAAGGTTCATCCTCTAAACACTGACTTAAAAGAAAATATTTATGGCATAACTTATTTTATATCATATATACTGGTTAAAGCAAGAAAAAGTACCCCACACACAAGATGCCATTGAAATGCCTTTAGCTTTGACTACAGGATGCATTCACTGTGGCATTATTTCAGCCATGTAAACACAGCATTACAATAAATATCACAACATTTATTTACATTCAGAGTTGCAATCATTTTCACAGAGGTCTTGAATTGATAATGGGAGAGTCGGACTGCTGTGTAAAGTTCTCCATCACATAGGTCTGGACTCTGTGGAGGCCAATCGACATGTGAAAATGACATCTCATGAATCTCATGAATCAATGAATCCCAACCTTCTCTAATCTTTATGTTCTCTAGAAAACTGATGTTTGTTGAGGGAATGGAAAGCTACTCACAGCATCAGTTAAGGTTAAATAAGTTGTTTGCAGCTGAGACCTATCACTGCAGTAATTATCCAATGGAAGGACTTTAAACTTGCTTAGCTAAATGTAGGTAAGGACTGTTTTGTGAGACTGTGCATTTTTATTAACATACACACAACTTTGTAGAAGTGTGTTCTGACTTGTCTTATCTTGTGTCTTGTCACAAAAAAACTCAAATTGACCATGATCAATTTTGGGAAACAATAAAAAGGGGAAAACATCCAAAAGGGTGAATCCTATTTATAGACACTTTAACTTCCTGCAAGTCCAAACCATCTAAAAATGTGTTAACCCTAACCATGAAGCAATCTGATTCAGACTGGGAAATTTCCTTTGTTTTGCCAAGGTCCAGCTGTTTGATCCAGACCGTGGTTAGTGGGAGGCAGCACAGTTGCAATTTTGGTTCTGATCAATCTAAAAGTCAAGCCAAAAGTCTGGAACAAATGAGGTAGCTGTGCAAATGCCTAAGGCATTACTAGTCTACACACAACTGTAACAAAATTAGAAAGGATAATGGAAGATACTGTTAAAACATAGCAAAGGCTAAGGCCTACAACAGACCATGAATGAGTGATTCTAATGATTAAGCAGAAGTGGGTGTCTAAAAAGGAAGCAACACTATTGCCTGATTTCATGGAATGCTGGTTGTAATATATTTTCTCTGCTCTTTTGTTTCACCAGAAAAATAATGTTGTTTCTAAACACAGTTCAACAATAGATTGCCTCTCATTTGTTACCCATGGAACAAGTTCATTATTGTGCTTACTTTTTGTCTTGTTTTTAGTAAGTATTCATCAGAACCTTTGCTGTCATATACTACATACTGAGTAGGATGGAAGGAATACTTGTTGGTCTTTATTGGTAGTATTTTTCTTCAATTAAAATTCAGACTGTGCTCCTCTGTCCTAGATCTTGTAATCCTCTTCTATAATATAATATAATACATACTTGACAAAGAACAGTGTAAAATGTAAGCATGGTGGTAGCACCATTGATACATAAAACAGATTAAAAACACAAGAGAAAGGGTTGACATGGCCTCAGGCATCACAGTCTATGATTAAACGCTTAAATCTTCCCAAGGGAGATATAGCAGAAGGACAAAGTATTCAGATTTCCATAGAACAATATCATCATATTGAAAATCAGTGTGCATTGACTGCTGTCTTTTCCTTTAAAAAAAGAATGACTTATTCTATTCAGCAATCACAGAGTGAATATAATTCTCCCATAAAGGTAATATCCTGGTTTGTTTCTTTGAACACCTTTTACAAGTTTGCACTCAAAGCACATGAACTCCAGGGATCATTTTCGTGTCTGATAGAAATTGAATGCATAGTTAATTTCACAGTAGGTACGTGTGGAGCTACGCAGAACTGCTGATGGTGGAAGTTGTTTGCCCAGCAGGTAAGCAACACATCACTGACATTTGCCTCTATTCATTTGCACAAGGTCTTAAGCCTGCTGTGAGCTAGACCAGTCAGAATAGCAAAATGGTTATATCTGAGGGAAAAGTTGAGGAAATAGTTATACTTAAGAGTTGCCTCATCTGACGAAGTAATAAAATATTAAAAATGTCTAAAGCTTTCATTCAGAATTTCCCAAATAATCCAAAGATGTACTTTAATCATTTCTTTTTTTGTCAGCAAAATATACAACCAGAATTTCAGTTGTAAGAGTAAAGTCAACAACTGTAAAAGAGACAGGAAAGTACTGTTGGGCTGGGTGATAATGTAGAAAATTATCTTCATTCATCATTATGGATGAATTATAAATGATTTAGTTTTGAATCTGTCTGTGTCACGGGGCAAGGACTTTGGCTGAAAATAAAGCCAGTGCAATACAGCTGATGACCATTAGGTTTGGCCCCAAAAAGCCCCAGCCACCCAAACCATCCAACATCTCCACGTCATGTCGGAGACGTGATTTCCCTCCAATGTTTTCCATTTTGGAAACCCAAAATGACATACCTTCAGGTCTCTACGTTGCTGTGCCTATCATGTGAGTAACTGGAACAGGTTTTGATGCAGCAGTGTCTCCCAGGTATCTTCGTTTGGACAGATTCTACACACAAGTTACACAAACAATGAACATGCTGCAAAGAGTACTGTTGGTGCTGTGAGTACAAAATGGCAGAAGGGGGCGGGGATGCTGGTCGTTATGTCATCTTCTCATTCCCAGTAGACATGGGGCACATTCGCACCAGGATAATTCAATTGAATGAGGAATACTGAAAGATTTCACATCTTCATTTGATTTGGTTTACTTTTACACTGCAGTTTGGAAAGGGGACCAAACCACCTGGAAAACATCACACAGTTACAACACCTGCTCATTTTTGAGTGACACACCCCAAAACAAGCACTGACCATCAATTTGCCAGGATCAAAAACAGAAACCCATCCCCTTTAACCAACTTGTTCACCACAAAAACTCAGGGTTCTTTCCTCTTTGCAAGTTAGTCCTTGCATTTCCCACTGCAAATGAAGCCGAACTAGCATTCCACAAAACCATGTTTTCAGACAGACCAGAGTTCACTGGTTTGGTCCTCACCAGAGATCAGATGATCACAACAGCCCATATGAAGCAGACTGTCTGAGGAAACAAAGTCTGGTCCATTTACAGCGGACCAAACAGCACTGTTGTGAAAGCAACCTTAAACTGGATTTCTCTCTACAAACACTAAGTCAATCATTTTAACTCCAGGAGTCATTCTGGTGTCATTTTCAACATTGACCTGGTAACACATTTTCTAGGACAATGTAAAATTAATCCTGTTAATAAGATCCCAGGTCCATTAGAAGGCTTTATGTCTACCATTCCTGACTTTGATTGACAGGTCTGTATGACAGCTCATTTTTCTGCTGAGTCAGTCTTTCACAACTTCTATTTATTCACTGAAATATACTTTTTTTTTTTTTTTTTTTTGACAGACAGCTTGGCCATAGTTGTGGTTAGTAAGTTTCACAAACTTGACCATAAAATGACATGACCTTGACAATGTTAACCCAAACACTTGATGACCATCGCTATTTTTAAAGACAGTATTTGCTCACGCATCGTCCCTCAAAAACAGTTGTGAACCACAATGTTCCCACAGTGTCACCCCTTTTGTCCAAATATGGTCACACTCAGCTCCAAAGTCAACATGGAAATAACCAAATTGCAAACTACTAGCTGCAAACCAGTTCAGAAACCAATCACCAAAATGTGTCAATCAAAAAGAAGTTATTTATAAGCCATACAGTAGTGTCTAGTTTGGCATTAAAAAAAAATCTATTTTCAATTACAGGCAGGGTAAAAAACTATATAGATAACCCTCAGGTGCATGTCATAATGTGCTGCCAGTTAACCAAAATGTTCATTTCTTGATATGTTAAATGAATACATTTACCAAAATAATCCAGCTGTTTTTGACAGTTGATTGTTCTGCATCAGTCACCTGAAATGTGATTTTCAATTTCAGTCACTGTAGGTTTACTTTTTCAGCAAAACTGTCATTGTAAAAACTTAGACGGGCAACAGGAAAACAGAAGTTAACTCAATATAAAAGCGCTGTTAAATTATGAATGATTCCGCACCCTGTAATGCTCGGGAGGCTTTTATTTTTGTGTTTATGGAAAAGCACATTGCAGTCACAAATGTGGGCAGATTAAAACCAGGTTTCATACTAAATTACAATTTCTACTTATTAGACAGATGAAATGAGAAATAAAGGACTGCGGCTAATATAAGTCTTCTTCTGCAGCTGAGACACACAATGGCCATGGATACTATTTGAGGACATGCAATATATCTGTGGCCTTTATCAAGTCAAAATAAAACATGACTCAAAAAGTAGTTTTCTTTATTAAATCCGACAGACAACAATAAATAAAAAGCAGCATTTGTCAATGTTCATTACTTGTTCATGTAGAGAAAGAATGGGCCTCAGAAGAAGCAATAATCTTGATTTTATGATCTGGACCAAGAGCAAAAACTCAATCATACTCATTGCATAGATTTCCCAACCCTGTAATGTACATTTGTTTCCTTCACAGGGTTAAATGAGCACATTTCATTTTACATCTGCATATTACATCCAAACATGTAGCATCCACGTCTGAGTGAGTTACAGAACTAGTCCAACAAGTTTACTGTTGCCATTTCTGATGTGACTTTCTTGGACAGAGTACTGCACTGCACTGCACCGGGCTGATAGTGAAAGGTGTTTATCATGTAATGGTATCCACAGTGGAGCCACTGCAGGGCGCAGATAGCAAGCTGCTGTTTTCAGATCAGTTCTGTTCCAGCAGTCATAATGGTTATTGCTATGATTAAAGATGGAGTTCTTGGACCTTCATCTCGCACTCTCTAGGGCAAGGCGGACTGAGGCTATTCATCGCTCATATGACATCAGTGTACAAAAGCAATTGTGTTACCCAACTTTTAAAAACTCTAGTATAATTTTCATCATTATCACTTTTTCCCCAGCCTACACACTGTTATGGTTCCCACATGTTTCCTGAAATGCACATGCCTCTGAGTATTTAGGCATTCAAATGTGTCCATGCTCACACACTTTTCATAGATAAAGTCACAAATAGTGTTCTTGATTGCCCTTTTGTAAAACAGAGGATGAGCAACTTCATCAGGAGATAATCTCAGTATGTACACAAACCAGATAAACATGTGTTCCCAACTTCCCCTAATTTTTTCTTCTCTGTCATCTCTCTGAAGCAGGGTGGGATGCCATCTTCCAATTTCTCCCAAACGCTGGTGAGCTGCTGCTCAAACCCAGCCACAACCTTGAATGTACTGCAAGAGGACTTGTGATTTCAGAGTAAACAAGACAACACTGCCCCCTACGTGTACAAAATAAAGCAGCACGTAGGAAAGCCAAGTGAGGGAAAGCGGGAGACACTTTATCAGCCAGCAAATATAGTCTGATACAAGAGCCCCTTATAAGCTGCTTTTGAGCACCTGAATAACAATTATTTTACTTTACAGACAGAAAAAGTGTAAACAGTGTAGCCAATGAAATCTGCAGGGAAATTAGACTGATGAGAAGATGACATCCTGCATTCTATATCTAGTGAAAAACCCTTTTGTAGGTCTTAACAGTAATGGTGAGTCAAGCTCATCATCAAGGCTCTAAACTAGACCTGGACAAACAACTCCATCAAAACAAACAAAAAGCCCATCAACAGCTCTTGAACCTTCTCACTTCTCTCATATGCAGAGAGACAGTGAAAAGAAGAGGAGATTGTGCCTGGCTGTAGCTAATCTGGTTCTAAGCAGCGTGGGCGGCAGTGGGCAAGGGCACAAAGGGGCTGCTGGGTAAAAAACTGTGGGGAGACAGCGGTGATTGACGGCTATAATTAGCCTGCTGAAGTTGTGCCGACTGAATGAGGCAGAGGGGAGGAGCCGGGGTGTTTGCAGAGCATCTTGTACACTTGGGTACACATAAACCTGCACGTTTTATGCAAGCAAGTGTCATAATGTATCAGCACGGAAAGACAATTACTCTAATGAATTTCAGCACTTCAAAGAACGTTATACATGTCTGTTTCTTAGCAAACCTTTAGATTTTGTTTCCCCGACTTGCAAACAACCAGAATCCAAATAAATGTAGTAGTAACATAAGCCATGCTCATCTGTTAAACGTTAAGAATCAATAGTGCAGCTGTTTGGTTCAAGAGCAGCACAACATTTTCTTTTTTTGTAAGACACAAAACCAGGCACAACTCACACCAACATGCTCTTAAACACAGACTCTCAGTAACAGCATTAGCACAATTTAAAGTGGGGAAAACAGACAAGGCGATAATGGGCAACCATGTCAAGGCCTTGAAGCAACACAACTTCTGATCACGTTAATGGAAGTTTTGCACCCCGTCTCCCTCCTCTTGGCTCCTTTTATGTGGAATATCATGTCACTGTCAGCGTGGCCATTAAGGCAGAACGAGGGAGAGAGGGGTGCAAGTCGCTGCCAAATGGTCCAGAGAAATGAGGATTCCATCAGGCTGACAGACCCCTCGCCGGCTTTCTGAAAAGGTGTCATTTGCTTTAATTTGATTGTTTTTTGGTGGACAATAATATGGCTTTTATTTCGACCACCTGCAGATCTATCTAGTCTGCCCTATGGCAAATAGGCTTATGTGCACCTGCATGCAGATTTTTTTTTAGACCATTTACTCTATTGAGATATTCAAAACCTGCATTTATATATACGGTTTTAGAGTTATACTTATTTACAGTTATAGCTGCAGAGAACAATCTCCATTAGAGCAGAGGAGCCATTTTATTCTATTCTCTATCACTATTATTACTCATCTGTATGGCACATGTGTAATTTTGCCCAAAAATTAGAAAAAAAAAAAAAAAAAAGAATCACCTTTAAAATTTTCAGTGTGTAACAACTGGAAGGAGTGTCTAACTGGCAAAATGAAATATTAGTATATTCTCAGTCAGATACAACAACCTAAAACTAAGAACTTCTGGGTTTTTGTTACGCAAGAACAAGCCATTTCTCTCGACAGAGCAGGTCACCTACACTCTACCATGTTTTTACAGTAGCCGTCAACGGACATTCACCACTTCTTTTTTCCTTTTATAGCAGATGGCATCAAGCACCAACATGCATCACTGTCACTACTATGTATAAGTGTAGACCAGTTATCCCTCAGCCAAAAATACTGGGCAAAACACACACTGAATCACATATTTTCATTGTTTTAGCTGCCACTTTAGGGAAAGGTGAGGTGAGGAATATTCAGTTGGTCATAATCTGCAACTTCACTATTGGATGCCAGTAAAGATTATACACTGAAGCGTAAAATGACTCTGTCTTCCTCTTATATGCAAGTACAATGCCAAGGTTTTCAGGCAGTGTCAAGCCTGGATGCTGATCTCTTCAAGCCCTATGTTCATGGGACTGTATAACCAGGGGCTATCTGGTAATTTAGAAATTAGTCCACTCACATCTGTTTCATGCAATGCATTAGCTTGATATAAGCAAATTCTCTTTCTTTCTTTTAAATATTCATAGGAGAAATGATGATATCCCATTGGAATTAGTGCTACTTACAGGATACCACTGAAATAACTGTCTAATAACTATAACCATCAACAGGTTTGACAGTATTGTATGTTACTGTGCTTCCATTTTGTCATTTTGTAAGCCTGAATTTGAGTTTAGAAATAAAATGATTTGAAGCGCTTTTAAAACTCATTTATAATTACAACCAGTCTATCCATATTTCCCTCTAAGGAAACTGTAATTAAATTAATGCAGAGAAACAAAATCATTATATATCACTAAACTCCGAGATGCTGAATTGTATAGAACTAATATTACAGTAAATCTGCTGTGGATATTTGACTTTGCAAATTTGTTATAATTATGGAGGTAGTTTGTGATCTTTGCCTGACGTGTCTGTAGTTTGCAGAGGTCCACACACAAAAGACTAGTCCTATGTGAATAGGGCTTTACATAAACTGTTCACTGTAAGGAACAAAAAATGTGACATACATTTTATTTCAATGCCTCTTATAAATTCTGAACGCATTTTTCTTCAGACATCAGCAGAATCATATTGTTTGTGCCATCAGTGATAGGGTTTTAGCACTTCAGGTATTTCAAGTGACGATTGTAGTCACTGTAAAACCTCCCATGGTTCCTTTTATGCATAAATGTTCAGAAAGCAGCTTGAAGCAGCTAGTTAGCAGGCTGTGCCATGATTTAGGATAGCTTAGCTGTTAGAACCATCAGTACCACCTTGTGACACAATTTAGAGCTCCAACCTCTGTCTTTAATAAAGCCTGATTGCTTCCAGCATCTTCATAATTCTTGTTAGGAAGGAGCTTTCAAAGAATAATCATAACCTAGATCTGTATCATGGGGTGATACAGGACATTATTTTTAACTTATAATTTAACCCAACGGCCTGTGAAGGAGAATCTTAACTTGGGACTGACACTGCTATTTAAGAGTTGAGTCTGGGATATGCACCAAAAGAACTATCTCATTCCACATATCCTAACCTGGTCAGAAGGTAAAATTATAGTTGTTCTGAAATGCAACATTTGACAAGGAAACCAAGATACTATATGGATAATGGTGCTGACAGCTCGTGTAGGACAGTATTGTTTGTAATTGGTTATAGACATAGAAAGTGACAGTTGTGCAGAAGTGGCTGATATAAAAAGACATTCCTCTCATAATAACAAGGACCCTTGCCCTTTTCAAAATAGGACAAGGATCTTCATTTTCATATATAACTGACAATATAAGTTGTGCACAAGTTATCTAGAGTATGCAATGCAGAGCCAAAAAATACAGAAATGTGACAGAGTATTCATTGTCCCTACATCAGTGCAGTTTGCAAATATTTACTGTTTATAATGGTGTGCTATGACATACTGCTGGAGCACGGTCTTTCCACACAGTGACTGACAAGTACTTATATGCTTGCTGTTCCTTGCTGATACACTGAAAATTAGAAAATCAAAACTTAAAAAAAATAAAATAAAAAATCCATAGGGCTACTAACGCACTTCACATTACCATCCATTATCCACAGATCCACTGCCACTACAGTCACATGTCAACCATATCGACTTCACACAGTTTTCTACAGCTGCAATGCAATCTCAAAAGCACAAACTTTGCTTTCCTAGCTCTCCAGCTGTGATGATTTAGCTTGGCTGAGCGAGCCTGAGGCTTAACCTGCTCTGTTATTTGTCTTCTTCGGAAAATGTTCACACCAGTAAAGTTATTTGCTGTCAGAAAGGAAAGAAACATGTCATATAGTTAAGATTTGTGAAGCACCTGCAGTGTCTACACTGTTTTGGAGACTAGATACCTTTGGGGGTTTCACACAGTTCAGTCTGAACCTGGATACAGTCCGCATCAAAATTTCATGAAAAACTTTTTTTAGACATGGGTGTAAACCAATGTAGTGTACCCTACTTCAGCTGCAGGTGGTAGCTTAGGATTTCTTCCCAAGTAATACTTACAGAAAACTAGTTTTTAGCAGAGGGACAGCCAGGAAAGAGCCCACTGCTCAAGACAAAACAATGGGCCTTGAGCAAGTTACAAGCCAAAGTAAATATTACATTGCATTGTGTGTTTGAAGACATTTGAGTACTGTGTTTTGCAATACCAGACACTTGTTACATAACCAGTCTGAACAACCACCAACCAGTGTGGGCTTTTTTTACACATGCATCCCAACATAGAATCAATCACAGTATAATAACTTTACCACCCACATGGAGACACTAAAATCAAATTCCAATTTGGACTCGAAATGTTTTAGATAACATTTTAATGTTTTATAGTTACTGGATTATGAGGATAAAACTGTTTCCCAATAATTACCCACACTATGGTGATTTGCTATAGTATAATTTGTCACATCCATATTGAACTGAAAATACTTCCTCACTTCACATAACATCATAATCAATGTATTTGGGCCATTACTTCAATCAAGCAAATGAGTAAAAATAAAAGCATGGCTAGATAATGTTTGCAGGAGAAGTTATTAATGGAAAAAGGTGCGTATGGGGCAGACAAACTTACTAATTTTACAACTGTTATTGTCTTTTTATTTACTGTCGTATATGTACCCATTGCCATTTTAATTTTTTTTCCATTTCAAATGTTGTCAAGTGTCACTGCATTTACACTTACCGTATATGCGACTATTGCATTGGAATGAGTGTTTAGCTATCAAGCCACTAGAGGGCGCCACTCTGAATTTACATTTTGGCCAAATACCAATAAGAGGAGTAGAGTTTTTTGAAAGAAGTAGTCAAAAATTGCAAACATGACATGAGGAGGTATTACTAATGCTGCTATTGATAATGTTAGTTATAAATGTCAGTTTTTCACCAACTCACACTGTCACTTTCCAAAAAGTTCCATTTCTAGGAATTATTCTCTTCAAATCTCAACACTGCTCTGGCAATTTCCAGCAGTACTGCCCCCATTTCTCCATTTGGGTATGCATCCACAAGATCCCAGAGGACAGACAGAAATATGCATGTAATTAACACAGAGGACAAACAGAATGCATTGTCTGTATACATATTTAACATTGAGCATAAATGGGCCTTTACACAAACTCAAAAGTTTTGTGAACTAAAAAAAATAAGGAATATTTTCCACTTTAAAATATGAAAAAAAAAACTCTGTACACTGAGAAGAAAAGCAAGAGAAAATACATTTGCTTCAAGCTAAATAAAAATATTTATTTACACCACAAGCAACATTTGACAAGCTCAAATATTCACTCAAAAGAGGTAGTGATGACACCATAAGGTAATATATTTGGTGTGGGGGGGAGAGAGCAGAGACAGCAAGAGAGATAGAGAGAATCAGACTGGTAAATGGGGGAAAGCGATGTCATTACAATAGAACAGTCTGAGTACCATTTAGTACCAGTGTTTCTGTACATGCGCACTACGTGGGTAAATTTGGTACAGCATGCAGCATGCCTGTTTTTTACACCAGTATTATTTTACCCCCATTAACTATGTTGTTTTGAATATCCAAATAAAGTGAAATGTACTATAGTAACGGATAAATAAACGAGAGGACTGTCAAGGAAACCTTCAGTACAGCTTGACTACCGGATGTTTACATCGAAAAGAATGCGGTTGCGCATGGCCGACAGTTTGGAGCATGTGCATAATTCTTAGGGGGTAAAAAAAATGGCGGTAAAAATTGTACATGACAGCCGCCAAAACACTTGCATTCTGTCAACGTCACTGAAGATTCTGAAAGTCCATTTTATTGAGTGGGTTCGGAGTCAGGTGTAGGCCTACAGCGACGATTTTCAACCTCTTGTGCTCAGTGTGCTGTCTCCATAGGCCTATTTTGCAATAACTCATCAGTGACACCCCCCCACCCCCCAAAAAAAGACTCTTCGGATGTAGACAATCCACGTGGATGGCCAATCTCGAAATGGCAAATGGCTCAAAATGGCAAATTTCGCTGAAAGAAGACTGTTTTTCAGGTATGAGAGTATCGCTGTTATGACCTGGAATGAGCTTTAAGTGTGCAAGAAACATGTCCTGTACCATGACATATGTGGCTGGCAGAGAGAGCAATAACTGTAATAATTAATTAGAATTCTGGAACTGAAGTACTTAATTATAAGTCTTGGGATATAATAACACTTAAAAGTGCCAAAAGGGATTATGAAAGAATTTGGTGCACTGAAAGTAAAAAAGGTAGGCACACCGGTGAAGCAAATGTAATTCGTTAGACTGGCACCCTGTATGAGATATCAGTGACTAACTCCCTATGACGCAACCCTAATTAATGAGAAACAATTGATGAAAATCTATCCTGCAAATAATAATAATAAATGCTCATTCCTTTGCAGCAATAATTACCTTAACTACTGTATATGGGAACAATTTCTCTTTCCCTGTCAAAATGTGTTCTTCCTCAAAGATACAGTCTCCTATCTCCCCTTTTCTGCCCTAAAACCAGACAGTACGTCTAATATTGTGTAGCTCAAAACCCACTGTTTACCAGCAGGTTTACTGCAGCAAGCACTTAATTGCATTCATTATCTAAAGCTCCAGGTCTGGGCCAAGGTTGCGGAAAGAGATGGGGGATTTCAGTTATCTGTTGTTTATTCAAAAATATATATATAATAATAACTGCCAGTACTGTAGATAGTAAGTAATGAGCACATATTGTGAAAATAAATAATGAAAAGCAAAGGATTTCCTCTGCACTTTTATCATCCCCATTTTCCATACAGAATAGAAATAAGGATGTGTAAGCCATCATAGCTTAAGACATACTGAAAGTCTGGAGGAAAATGGAAGTTTCTTTTGTGTGAGGGGGCACATAATGGAGTTCTTTCCATCCCCTGAGGTAAAGTTGAAAATGGGGATACAATTGAAAAGCACTATTAAAAAAACATTTTACACACACACACAAAAAGAGAGAAATCTGAATTTACCTATAATGAATGTTATGTCAGTTAGGAGGGAATGTTATACTATATTTTACAGGAGACTACTTTTATTATCTTGTCAAGACAGAATGTACATATTTATATTGCTTCAGTGACACTCAAATGTCAGCTCAAAAGTAGTGACAGAATCAGACAGAATGTAAGTGAATTCCTCCATTAAAATTATTATTCACTTCATTTTTACACATTTGCAAGGGGATCTATAAAAAGCTACTGTACATCTTTCTAAACTGAAGATGTCAGGATTCATCAGTAACTAGAGACCAATTAACAGTTTGTCTGATCAGCATTAATAGGGCATTTTAGAAACAGTCAGTACTAGCACAAGTTGGCACTGATAGAAGCTGATAGCTAATATTAGGCTTCAAAGCTGAAATAATCACTCAGAGAGAATGAAGATAAAAATCTGTCCCACCGATACTGTGATGTTCAGTTCCACATTAACTGATGAATTATTCTCACTTTGTTCAGTGATTCTGACATACTTACACATATTACTTTGAACGATCCCCTGTCCACACTAATAGATATTTATATTTTATACATAGGTATTCCTTTTCCTTTGACAAAAGTGCCAAAAAGTAGTTCAAAAAGGGAGGTAAAATTATCAATATTTATAAAAATAATAACAAAAAATACACAGATGAATTGGTCAATCATATACTTAATTTACATAATCAAAAAAGCCTATCCTTTAGGGTAAACCTGTGTCCATACATTGTTGTTAAAGTATCAACTTGTGCCACATATAGATCTCTAAAGTGTTAGAGTATGTATAAGCACACATGACTTTAACATCATTCAGTGCTCATCTGCAGATGCTACATATACGGACTCTGAAACAGGTGCACAAACATAGTCAGAGAGAAAGAGAGGGGATTAAAAAAAAAAAAAAAACCTTATCCAGCCTCATCAAGCATTTGTGAGAAATCTTTGTCTCTTAGATAATTTAGAAATGGGCCTCCAATACTTTAAAGTCTTTCAAGTTTGTCCTTGAGTGTATGTGCAATCTTCTCCAAAGGTATACAGACCTTTTCACTTCAAGCCATTGTCTAATACCTGTGCATTAACATGTTGAGGAAATGACTGTTTGTTGGATTTTTTTTTTTTTGCTCTCTTGACCCTCATTTTATAACATATCTTTGTGCACACTAAAATACTAGAATAACTGTAAACTGGTAAAAAAAAAAACAAAACAAAACACTCAGACAAAACATTGTTTCTGAGCTGTGGACACACTGGACATTCACATAATAGTCAGGCAAGAAATACCCATGGTTTGTCCAAGTGTATTGTTTATATTTTGTAGATTATACCACTTTGAGTATCCCAAATATGTATATGCTGACTGCAATCTACTGCAGGTAAAACATTCACTTGCACACCTATATGTTCTATATTTGATGTTTCAGGTGCAGGTTCATTACACAAACAAACAATAACCATTGCGTATTATGGTGTGAGCACATTGTTTTACAATCTCTTAATTTTTCTTCTACAAAAATCTTCATTTTTGTCACGTAAAAACGCCATTTATATGTACACAAAAGGCCCAAACAAAGCAAAATATCAGTTTTGCCAAATGTCTGCATTACCATTTATGGAACATTAGATATTTAGTTAAATGTTTGTGCAATTTCTGAAAAAAGCAAAATGGTTAACCCTTTATAGGGCACTCAGAAATACTCAAATTCAAAATTTCAACCTTAGTGTGTTATTGGAGGACATAAGACTATTACTTTTGTGAAATTTTTCAAAATGTTTTAATGTAATGGAAAATCAAGGTCAATGAAGTTACCATATTTGGTTCCTTGCCAAAGTGATAAAAATATTAGATATAGTATATAGCATATATAGTACAGTGTATTATAAATATTTTAAAAATATATGAAAAACACATTTTAGAACATTACAACATCACTTTTAGAGCATTCCAACAACATAAGTGCTGATTCAGACACCTGTCAACATACACATTATCCCTTTGAATGTCATTCTTTATATTAGTACCATTACTTCATGGTACCACACAAAGCTGTTACATTCACTGTTCATGCAGCGGTAGACCTTGCAGACCACATTTGACCTGAGATTGCTGCCGAACTGTCCTCACTGCAACTGTTGTTGTCACTAACTTGCAGAAATTACCAAAAATAGTCACTTGCCTAATAAAGGGTTAATTTTAGATTTGGATAAGAAACCAGGGAGAGGGGTCATATTATCTGGTCCAAACTATTTTTATTGCATCAGTCTTTAAAAAGCCACTATCAGCCAACTTCTACTGGGCAACAGCGCTACACGACCACCTCAGACCTCTTCTATATTCACAGATTTGGCACCAAATCAAACCTACCAGTTTTCTAAACCCCGAAAAGGGAAAACGTCTGGGCAGATGTGCCTTTAAATTATATCAACCAGGTGGGTCAGTGTAATTCTCCAACCGAGCATCAGATTAGTGCTTTGGTTCTGAAAATTCATAAATAAACTGTCATTTTCTTTTCACAGAAGCAGTCATATATTAGCCTCTGAATGAATACACTACAACCACCTGGCAGCCAAGCATGGGCTTATTCTGACTCAGTAAGGTGTAAACTCCCATCCCAGTGAGTTACATCAGATGACATATGTAGGGGCAGATGGGATGGATAGTTCTTCCAGGTTTATTTATCAGGGATGTCTGCAGCATGTTGTACCAACTGATCAAGCCAGGTGCCAAATCAGATAACAGCCTGATTGATGAAAGCTGCTCTTACAAACACCCGGCTGAATATGGAGAGCGCTGACAATAGCAGCGTGACTGCTTGACCCTGAACATTTTCGCAAAATCTTATAAACTTGCACACTAAATAAAATCTAAATTCCCTCATTTAAACACGGCCCAGCCTAGGAACTTGCAGTCATTACATGTTATTAAACACCAATTACCATATCACAGATGCTCCAAAATTATGAGACATATAAAACCTAACAGATGACTTCTATGTAACATCAAAGTGTCTCCTTAATCACAATATTTCATGAGTTCAGAGGAAGGGCAGGGACGTTTTCGCCACTAGGACACTGTTTGCTATGCTTTTTCCTCTATTGCTTGCGATATTCATTCACTTTGGCTCCTTCATTCTCTCCGTCTGCTCCTATATCAACTGTATACCTGGCACTCATCCCAGTGTACACATCAGCCATAATAGAATTTCAGGAGACTTCTCTTCCCCACTCCCACTCTGTTTTTCTTTCTATTTCTCACTCTTACCACCTCGATGACATGCACACTCATAGTCCCTGAACTGCAAGAAGAATCCCACACATCCAGGCTGCTCCTGAAATAGAATAACTGTAGGAAGGAACGCAGAAATGTGAATCATGTGACATGTCACCCTGACCTCTCCAATAAACTACAGTGTATTCAGAGCACTTTCCCTCCTCCTACAATGCTGTAACTCTAAACAGAGATGTGATGTTGAAAATGACAGAGCAATTCTTTTATCTTCCTTTCATAGTGCAGAGGTGGAATGTCATTTGCACTCAACAGCATCAGGTTCTACGAGTTATTCATTCGGTCTATTCAGCAAGCAAAGCATCTGAATAGTGAACCACTGCACCTTTAAGAATCATTTAAGGCATCTTTATCTCAGAGGAATTCACATCAATTCAACCTCTCTTCATTTCATTCATATTTTGTGCTATTCACTTTTATTGAAACGGCAAAAAGTGTAACAGTAAAATACAAATAGAGGAGATACAGGATTGCAACTGGGGATCATTTCCGTGCTAGTTCATCTGTTGATTTTATTATGATGGTGATTATGATTTTTTTTTTTTGTTTTTAATCAGTTAATTTTTTGGCCTATAAAATGGTGAGAAAGTATTTTTGAAAGGTAAATACTGCATCCTCAACTGCCTTGTCAACTTGTTTACATCACAACCCAAAGATTTTCAGTTTACTGACAGGCAAGGGAAAAAAAAAACTGATTGCAATTTAGGAAGCTACAATCACAGAATTTTGGTGTTTTTCTTTAAAAATTACTCAACCTGAATAGGTGCCGATTAATTTAATTGTTGCAACTACTTGATTGATCATCGCACTCTAACATGATGTGTCTTTGTAACTATGTTGTAAATATTTATCCACAAAAATAATAGCAAAAAGTTTAAAAACATGAAAGTTTCATCAATATCTTGATTTTCACCATTCAGTTCTGGTCTAATGTTAATCACCACGGTTAGATGACTCAAAATTAGCACAACAATTCACAGATGTACTAAACTGGGTTATTTTGAAAATAATTACACCAAGACTCAAGGAAGCTGGTTTGGTGAATTTCCCAATTCTTGGTCTAATTTTGTGAGTTTTCTTATGATGTCTCAAAACAGTCCTATGCAGCCCTTTGGCGTTTCGACTTGTCACTTGAAATGTGAGCCCAGTTCTCTTAACTGTAGACAGCACAATCTAGATATCCTGTGAATGCATGAGAGTCTAGACACACAAAATTATAAGGGCAAATTAAAATCTGATTAACCAGGAGTGTATTTATTGATGCTAATTTACCACCACAGCAGCAGTTGTTTAAAGTAAATGCTAATGACAGCCCAATGCTAATATGCCTCTAGTGGTAATGCTTACTAGAGTTGTGTACTATTATGGGTACTGAAATAACTTCCACCTTTTATCGGCCAAGGGGACTGTTGGAAAAACAAGCCCATATTTTAATCAACATGTATGTTCGTCAGGTATAATTTTAGCATTTATTTTGTATAAAATGCTGTAGTAAAATAACTCAAATCATCCGAGGTTTTTAGGCACCTGCTTTACAAAACCTGTTTTTAAACATGGTTAGAAATGAAAAAAGTACTGCATCAAATTATTCAGAATGCTGTGGTACAAAAAAAAACATGATAGATGTAAGCATGTATTCTAACAAAGGTGAATTATAATCTTCCCATTTTCAATAACCCTCAAGGCCATTGAAAAATAGATTTCTGAATGGACTATAAACTGCACTGAGATGACGTTTTCAGACTTTACTCATTCTGCACAGAATGGACCCATTGCAGCAAGACAAAACACAGCAGGGAGGCTTAGATCCCCCACACACACACACTTCTATTTTTATTTCATGACTATACTGCAACAAATATTCACCTGCAAGTGCACTGGAAAGTCATCTGACCAGATAACATTTAAAATAAATTAATGGAAGCACACATTGTTTCAAAACTGCTGTGTTGATGCCAGTAGTTCACCATGTTGGCTTTTTGGACTGAGAAGTGACCTTATTTGGACAATAGAGGAAAACTACAAAAGCCTTGGGGGTCAGATGTAATATGCTAAGTGTTAGCTCCCTGAGTCAGTTAAGTGGCAAACTTCAAACATTGTGTAACAAAGTTATTTCAAAGTCTTGTCAGTGGAACCTTTTATTCACAAATAAAGCGTTTTATGAAACAAACTGAAGCTTAAAAAATCTGACCCCCAAGATCTGAATAACAGAGGAAAATTTCAAGATGACTAAAATGACTTAAAGCATCCAAATAAATGAGATGAGACCAGAATGAGTGCAGAAAAAAAAAAAGAATTAGCATTTTTAGAGTGATTTAATGCAAGTCTATGGGACCCAGCACTTTCTGGAGCACATCGGAGCAGCTGTCAGTGGCATTACAATTATGATAATTCTGCATTGACTTCATCTTTGAGCCAAGGTCCATTCCCATTGTTTCTGACTCACTGAGTAAAAGCTACTTGCATCTCAAATTTGGTGTTTTTTTGGGTTTTTTTTTAACCTTAGAGATGTTAATAGGACTAAATACAAATAGAACATACAGCTCTGGAAAAAATTATGAGACCACTACAATGTCCTCTGAAGTCAGCATGTCTACATGTATGACAGCCATTCCATTCCTGTTGAATTCCAACACAAGCACACCTTATTCCCCTGAATAAACACCTGATCCATGTCTTATTGAAGAAGGAGAAGTAAAAAAAACACCACTACTGTGGCCATCACTATCTTTTTGCAACAGGACAAGCTGGGTGGCAAAAACAGTGCAGTTAGTACCGGAAAAGTAATTGGAATAAAAAATAACTACTGAAAACTACTGGACTTCTGCTCTGATAATGTTCCCAAACTCTGAGGACTGGTTTTTCTATCAGGTCAATGCTCCTG
>JAPQRP010000012.1:14925971-14939616 GCA_037367295.1 Apogon hyalosoma | reverse complement strand
CTGCCACACACACACACACACACACACACACACACACATATATATATAAATAAACACACATGTAAAATTTATCAAAGACAGGGATAGTATGTATGAAGAACAAGAGAAAAAAAAAAACTTGCAAAAAGTAAAGTTAAATAACCAGTATTTGTTGGGACGTAATACAAAAGACATATGCTGAGTGTATCATATTAATGATGTTAATAAAATGACAACTGCTCAAGTGTGGCTAGACAAGTGGCAAAGAAAGATAAAGTCAATTGTTTATTTATTTTTGTCTTCTTTGCCATCTTTCTTGTGTCTTTTTTGCCACTTGTTCAGCACTCATTTTGTTTTTCTAGAAGAGTGCCCTAGACTGTTGTATTTTTTGCACTTGTTACTTTTGGACATTGATGGATTTTTTTCCAGCTGTCTTTTTGCCCTTCAAAACTACAATATGTCAGGAAGTAGAATGGGATCATGGGAGTTTTCACAAAGGATGATTATTAAAGTAGTTCATCTGATGTCTGTTTGATGGAACTCTTGCAGAAGCCTTGTTCGGTGAAGGAATTTGAGTTTTACTCACATTACATTTAGACACGTATATGTACCGTATTTCATTTAATTGTAATTCAAGTAACATGAATGATAATCAGAGGGATGCAAACCCATTGTCAGGTGACCAAATGAAACCCAATATTAACATTAATAGGAACATTTGACACAATCCAACTACACAGGTCAATTCAATACATACTACCAGCCTTGTTTTTAGATTTTTAATACAGAAACCCATATATTACAGCTATTCACTGCACAAGTCTGTTACTGCAGACAGGTAGCACACTGCCACACCACTAAAACACCTTAACTCCCTTACAAGTCCCTGCCACCACCATGCAAACACAGACTTTAATCATTTAGATTTCCATTATCACAGCTTCCTCTACTCATTACTCAACCAAGTTCTACTCACTACTGAGCCGTGAAACAAAATTAATTCATTACCTTGTCGTCACCACAAGATTGCTATCTTAGCTGGATTCCAGTCCTCATCTCAAACTCAAACATTTGATGTTTTCTATATTTTCCTTCACAAAATCTCGCAAGATTAATTAGAATAAACTGGATGAGGCACAATACCACTGCTAAAATGAGCAGGGCAAAGAAGAATATGACTACAGATTGTCTCAATAGCACTGAAGCAATTTCATGCAGACAGCAAGTGTGACTAGGAGGTTCCTATCTACAGCAGGTTGTCAGTCACAGAAACCTGTGCCTAGCGGCTTTGAACACTGTGTGCAACCATGCTCTACTTGTTCTTTTACTCTCCTCCTCACTCCACCCCTACTGCCACTTATTTCCCTCCTGCTTCACTGCATTTCACATCCAAGGAAAACAAACAAGCAATGTCATTCCTCTATTATTTGCCAGGAAGCCCACTACTCAAGTCTTGACACTTGCATAATGAGAAGTAGATGTACATGCAGCCCCTTCTCAGATGAGAGCTCTATTAAATGATGTGCAGTAGCAGCCCAAAGAGTGTGGTGAGTTTGCTAGATATGACAAAGTATACAGAAGTAAAATGTAAGGACGTGCGACAGTGCCACTGCAAATATGAGCTCCATTTTGTGCTGTTTTTGTTTCTGGTTTAGTATATAAAGATAGAAACAATTCAGGCAGCTGATACACACTGGATAGCAAAAAAAGAAATTAATTGGGAAACTGGGCTAGAGTGTGATTGTGACTTTGATCAATGACTGGGGAAACTCATTACCAGCGTGGGCCAGTGTGTGAGGCGGACCCTAATTGTGTGCCAGTCTGTAATTCTGGGCTGTAATTGACAGCTGGATGAAGCAGGTGTGCCCAGTGACACAGTGGTTTGATGAGAGACAAAGGATAGAGGGACGGAAAGATCACAGGATGGGGTGAGAAAACTGTAAAGCAAGTTCTCTTTGCCATTATTCTGCACATTTATTCAGAAAAGTGGGGAAGAGCACGCCTTACACTGGAATTTGTCTAAAGGAAATTAAGAGACACTTCTACTATTACTAAGGTCTAGCAATATTTGCAAATGCAATATATTTAAAATATTTATTCTTGTTTATCTACTTTTTAGGGTTATTTATTTGAGTCCTTTCAACTAGCCTATTAATTATTTATTCATATTTGTTTCTCATGCTGTAACTAATGGAGCGTGGAATACTTTTATCATGTTTCATTATGTACTACATTGTTCTAGTATTTGTCTGTTCAAGTGCATGTTACCAGTTTGCTGTAAAATAAATCTACCTATGGGTACATTTAAAATAACTGGACTTGAAAGGTGATGTAAGAATGCAGTTTTTCTAATATTGGCTGAGATTTTAGTGAATATGAATTATACATTTGCTTATTTATAAAAAGGGACTGCAAAAGCTATTAGGCCTTTTTAAAAGATATCATTTAGACAGACAGAAATATACACAGTCATGTTTGCTTTCTAATTTCACTGAAAAAATCTATATAAACTAGAAGGCAAGTAGTCCATTCTGATTCCCAACCATCCAAACGACAAATTATGAGCTTTGTGTTCTTTCATTTTATCAGTTACTGCCAGTTGTGTAAATATGCATTAATTGTAGTTCATCACCAAGGTCCGTTTGATGTTTTTCTACCCATATTAACTGTCGCCAATGAAAGTAAGCCAGACCCTCTTTCCACAAATTCTCATGAGGTTTTGTGTAATCCTGGTGAATGTGACAAACTATAGAGATTGCATAACCTTGTTGCTTGAAGTTAAAATTATGTGATTTTTACATCTGGAGACTGGTATACTTTGTAGGCTGCGTGATCTCTGAGATGTCCATTTTTTACTTCTAAATGCAAATTTTGTCATATTTTATCTCCATAAAAAACTTGGAGCTCCTGTGATTTGGATACGCCACTTAATTATGTTGCATTGTATTTGAGCATTTTAATTAATTATTCAACCTTTATGGCCACAAGTCTTCAGCCTTCCATATCTAAGATTTCATCTGCCTCTTGTACTCCCTTTCTTTTTCTAGGTCTATACTCATGTTTGAAAAGTGCAGAACTAGTCAGACAGTCCCTGAACAGCATCCACTCCACAGCGAGCTAATGAAAGTGAGATGCAGTCCAAACAAAGCCCGTCTGCTTGCTTGATGTGATACACTACAACATGGAGGTTTTTTGTTGGCTCCTTTACCATCTTCTGCCAAACTCTCATAGACCAGGGGCAAAGAATGTTGAATTCAATCAAGCACACCATAATTCCTTGCAGTGTATGAGTGGGGCTGACTCACAGGCTTCTAATGGCTGCTCATAATCAAGCACCGTGATTAAGCACTTGGGGAAGTGGGCACACACTGAAAATCCTTTGGAGATGTCCTTTCCCTTAGAGCTAAGTACACTCATTACCTCGCGACAGCGGGTACGTGGGTGCTTCATTAGCTTTTATGCCGCGTTGCCTGTATTTGCTCATAGTTTTTCAGATTTCCATAGAGTGAAAAAGGCACCCAAAGAGCTCTTGACTGTAACAGTTTTCAGTTCTGTGTTCTAGCATTGCGGTAGTAGGGAAGTCTAAAAATGTAGAGATTTCAAGTTTCATGGTCTCACAGCAATCAAGAAATGGACTTTACCCAAACCATGTTATTTAAGCCCTCCACAGTTTTACATAATGCACTGAAATAATTGAATGGCATGATATCATGCATAATTATATGCATTATTAATGATCAGCCTGTAGTTCTGACATTACAAGCAATAAAGTGAACTTACAGACCTTATAGTCCTATTTAATTGTGTCATTTAATTTAAATATCTATCATCTGCAGGTCACATAAGCATTACGCGAGCTCAAAGTCTCAGTATGTCTTGATTGTCGACCAACTCCAACGTTAACCCTGCTGGTAGAGAATTCGCTACAGCTAGAGGCCAGACGGTGGATGACATTCTCCACATGGCGAGCTACATTAGACATCCAGACAGATGCTTCAGCCACACAGACTCATTAGCAAGGGCCATCAAGGTTCTCAACCTGAAACTACATCTTTGACCATCACCATCTGTATTCCAACAACGTCATGTATCCTCTTCCGACCCAGTGGGAAGTCAAAAATACTTTACTAAAACCCACCTGAAAATTTATTGAAGCCACTGACTGAAAACAAACAGACGATATCCATACATTTTTGTAAACATGCTTTTTTTCCTGTAACATCCTCAAACATGGCTCTGCTAACAAAACAGTCATTTTCCAAGAACATTTCTGCATTTCAACATTAAAGACTGAAGCTACAATTTGCAAATCCAGACCTTGCAAGTCAGCGCATATGTATGCATACGCATAAACACGGACACCATCGCCTTGAGGCATTGGGGAAGATGGATTGCTACTAAGTGTTTTCTGAATCATATTACAGTCCATAGATTATAACCATTATAGGTAGACCTCCTGGCAAAAAGATTAGTCTAATTAGTTCTCTCTTCAACTATGCTCATCTTTGGTTGGACACATTCATGATGCATTGCCTCTTTAAAATTTAGAGAAGCAAGTAGAATGCCACTTTAATCGAGTGTTTTACATCTTCCAATCTGTTTTCCTTTGTCATCATAATGAGACTTGAAATGCTTAAATAGCTGTCCAAACGATTTATTGATGACGATTTGCTTAATATTTGTTTGAGAATGCTTGGCCACAAAATTCTAACGAAAATGCACCAGAAACAAAACCACAAGAAACAGTTGAGGTACTGCAACTCTTCCGAATCAAAGACATCCTCCATCAGCTTTGAGCTGCTTCTCCTCCTCCTCAAAATATGGATTTGATGATAGTCATCTCTCACCCCTAAAATAAGCACAGACAGATGCCTGACAAATGTCCTGATATCTATCAAAGTACTATCTCCTTGTCTTGTGTTTTTTTTCCTATCCATGCAGCTGCTGACAATACATCACTGCCTTTGATCCCAACTGTCTAAATGTCTGCTCAATGTCACCAGTTTTCAGACAGGCTGTCAGTGTGTGTTGTGTACAATGTGTGCGACTGTATGTGGGATGGGTCAGGATGTGTAGGTGCATAATAGTGTAAACTGCACATTGATGTACAAAAAAGCACCAGTGCTGTTTGTGTGTACGCGTGCAGGTGCATGCATGTGTGTACTCGTCTAAGCACAAGCCTTATCCAGAGAGGGATAAATCCAATCCATTACCTGGCGGGGCTCAGGGCAGCTCAATCGATGGCACTCTCAGTGGCTGCTGATGAACTTCCCTCTCTGACAAGGTGTATCATTCAGACCTGTCGCAGAGCAGGACTCTGTCTGGCATTTCAAAGCTTCAAGGAAACTGAAGGCCAGAAATTTTTACTTGTGGTAAACTCAGACAGTGTCCAGTGTCCACACTACTGAATTTAAGCTCGTAACACATTTCTGTTTGTAACTGCCCAGCCCTACCAGCAATTTAAAAGGTTTAGGATGAGCTACCCGTCACATCACATTCCAAGACCTCTCAGCAGGACTCGAGGCATACATTTATCAAGTCATGCAGGATTTCAACATAAACTGTAATTATATTCAATCACACCGAATAAGAACACACAGAATAACATGATTCTGGCGTGTCGAATCCATACTCGTCTACAAGCATGTTTTCTTATCGTCTGGGTGACACTTCCCTTCAACCTGAAAAAACGAAAGGGATGGAGAGATGGAGGAGCAGTCAGTGTGAAGGAGGAGGAGGAGAAGATCAAATGGCAGGGCGGTTATGAGATGTGTGTCTGATGCCTTTTCAGACTGTGCTGTTTTGGCCGCCGCACCAGTCAATCACGATTACAATGGCGAGGAGAGATGGGAGCAGTGGTGCAGAAAGAGCAGGAGTGATAATTACAATGCAAGGGACAAGATAATGGGAACACGCTGCACTCTCCCAATCATTTCATGTATCAGCTGCCGGCTGAGCCCCCCACACTACCCCCCATCCTCCACTGACAACCAGCAATCACAGGTCATATTTGTGAAATCCAAAATGAATTAATTCAACGACAGCAGTGGGGTTGTGATCTGGCTCAGTGTATGCACATGTTTGTGTGAGCACAGTTTTGTCAAATGTCAAGGAATATTTACCTCTACTTTTCCCTTGGCTAATAAGCTTATGTATAGTTTTATCAGCTGGGGATAAACAAGAGAAGACCCAAGAGCGCAGCATCCTGTTGTTTACACATGTGACCCAAACTCAAAGCAGAAAATGTTGGCCTTTTGTCTAAGTTTACATCACTTCTCATCAGTTTTATATGAAAATATGTCCTGTACATTCACCTAGTAATGAACATGTCACCCTCACAATGTAATAAACACCTGCTTAAAGAGGTCATATGTCATATTGATCTTCCAAACTCTCACCAGCAGGGAGTAGTCAGGTACCAGAACACACTTGGGACCAAAACCCCCAACAAATCAATGATCCACAGACTGCATCATTCACTGAATAAAGGATAAAGCTCATTGCTTTCACACATCTGTGTTATGGTATCGTCAAGTTTTCATCTTCAAACTTAAATTCATAGACACTTCTTTTGACAGTCACTCAAAATAACACTCTTATAATCTTCATGTCCTGCATCAGCTGATAATTTACATCATAGTTCTATTAGCTTAGCTGTTTTCAGACAAAACAGCCACAAAAAAAAAAAGAAAGAAAAAACACACATCACCTCCATTTTCTGTACAATTTGTGTTGTCAGTAACTGCACTAAAGAGCTGTTTGGAATCATCCAAACAAGGTCAGAACTGTCACAGTTTAGTCTGAACCGTGGCTCAACAAAAGGCAATTTAGCAAAGATAATGACATCTCATAATAACTTTATCCCTTAATAAGCCTCATAATCAAACGCACCCACATAGAAAAAAATACTGATTTCAGCATCAAACTCCATTCTTTTTATTTAAAGTAGTGTCCAGTGGTGAAAACAACAACACTGCTTCTAGCTTTTATCTCTTTATCATTATCTTAGACTCTAAAAGTTGGTCACTTTCTGACACTTTGGTCAAAGGTCCCGTGGCGTAACTTCAGAGCTCTATTCTACACACTCTAATGGCAATTTTAGGACTTTTTTTAATATCTGAAAGTGTAAATACAACATATTTTCCCTTTAAAGCTGTGGTGGAAGTGATTAAAAAACCTATCATTACCCTTCAGCATATTGGAATCCAAGGAGTCTGAGAAATGATGAAACTTTTGTACCTGCTTCTTGCCTGTCTTTTAAGGCTGCAGAAAATCTACACCGTGACATGGATTTTTAGCTAACCACAGGTAATTAACAGCTGTAATTACCAACCACTGATCAGATTCTGTCACATGCACACTGGATGTTTCTCTATTACATATACAGTTGTGCTCATAAGTTTACATACCCTGACTGAATGCACATGGGATGGTCTTGGATGTTTCAACATGACAATGACCCAAAACATAAGGCCAGGTTGACCTGTCATTGGCGACAGCAGAAAAAAAGTGAAGGTGAAGGAGTGTCCATTTGAGTCTGCTGACCTCAGTATCATTGAGCCACTTTAGGGAGGTGTCAAACATGCAGTTCATGCAAGAAAACACAAAATCTGAAAGGAACTGAAGGTGTTTTGCCAAGAAGAATGGGCAGCTTTAGAGAAAATAAAGTGTCTCGATCACAACTAACACAAAAGACTTCCATCTGTCATTGATGTTAAAGGGGCCAATACAGAGGATTAAGAACTAGGGTATGTAAACTTATGATCAGGGTCATTTGAATAGTTTCTGTTGTCAGTATGATTTAAAAAGAGCAAACACATTTGTCTTATAATAAATGGCTTCACCAAACCACTAGCCACAAGTGAAAGAAATGTTTTTGTGTTATCATTCATATTCTCTGTAAAATGGACAAAGAATCTCAAATTCTGCTAGGGTATGTAAACTTATGAGCATAACTGCACATGCACGCGCATATACACACACACACACACATATATATAAAACATGTAGTCTTTTGATTTGGGCCATGAGAATAGAGCTGCAGAAGCAAGGTGTGTATTTTCACATTCCGGAACATTTTCAGCTCCTGCACCTTTAACGTTTTAATTGAAAATCAGTATTTCAATATAAGTTTGTTAAAGTGTTGAGTAGAATCTATCAAAACCTCAGTAAACAAGTCTTTCTTACATGTAAGTACAAGTCAAATGTGGCTGTGTCAAGTGAATTCCTATACGCCGGGAGCAGCATGTGCTATCCCACTGCGCCTCATAAGTATAGTCAGCTGAGGACATTAATCATAGGATCTTCTAAATTAAATTTAGCATAAAGCGTAAAGAGGCTTAATGAAAATGAAGTTGTTTATGATGTGCATGATTACGAGGGTATCTCCTTTTTACTACTTGTGCTTGAGATGAGCAATGGGATTTGAGCCACGTGGATAGGGACGACTCCAATCACCCCGTGGACGCCAAAAAGCATTGAAGCAAAGCATACAGGCACAATCAATCACAGCACTTATTGGTTACATTATGTGATTTTTATTAGCAAGTATGTGCCTTCTCAAATGTATGTTTTCTTTTTACTTATTCAACTGTACTTTAGAAATACTGCATGTGTCAACACTTTAACTTGATTCTTTCATTTCATTTCTGCCAAAAACAGTAATTATTTAGATTTTCCCTAGGTCAGTCCAGGTCAAAATGTAACTTTAAACAACATTACCAACGCTTGGGTGAAAAGTTAATTTGTTTTTCTGGAGTTGCTATGGATATTTTAAGCATTCAAATAATAATTTAAAAAAAATTCAGTTACTGTGAATGATAAAAGTGACTAGGGGCACTAATTGTGACTGAATTGTGATCAGTCAACTGATCTGCAGCCAAAGCTGTTCACACAAATATGAGTTTAGATCCATGGTGTCAATCATAAGGTGGTCTTCCACACTGGTGACAAAATGACAAATGTTTGACAAATAATTTCATCCCAAACTAACACCTTCAGAAAGTTAAAAAAATATATATATAATCTCTGAATATTCTAACACACCTGAAGCAGGGTGCTGATAAATTGCCTGAATAACAGCTTGCCTGCTGGGAATATAATCAGTAGTATCATGATAAAACGAAGAATTTAACTGCACAACAGCTGTTACACAGACAACAAACACAGAATCACCTGTAATTCAGTATTCATGTTGGATTAACATCTGGTAGGCAAGGGCAACGTTTTGTTTTCTTCCAGAGAGGATCACGTGAAAGGGGTGTGACAAATCAGAGACAGATACCTGATGAATGAAAAACTCCAATCAGGCAGCGAATGCAGAGGTCTGCATGATCATTATGAAAATTATCACATTCATCTACAGTCTCTTCCACATTTCAGACAACATGGTCGACAGAGTTTGTAAAAGTCACCCTTTGCAGGAGGTTAAAGTCAAACATAGACCATAGTTTTGCATTTATTGCATAGTAGTGTGAGCATGGGTCAAGCAACGCTAACACATTTAGTACATTTTCCACTAGAAAAGAACAGTTTATTGTGTCTGTGTGAACGAACACATCTGAAACAACCAAATCACAAACTAAATGCCGCCTAGAGACAGTAAAATAAAGGTACAGCTCAATATGACTTATCAATTAAAGTATAATTCTCACAAACACATCACCCACGTGGTTTTTGGGCATGCATGCATTTAAGCAAACTGTGTGCAAAGACATAAAGAAAAAAAAAGTGGAAGAAAAAGAGACCACACAGTAAAAGCTGCTTGAGGGGGAAGGCAGAGCTAATCCATGGTTATCAACACTTTAAAGCTTGCAGACTTCAGAACCATTTGCAAACGCCACCCCCCTCCACCTTTTTCTGCCTCCCCTTCCCTTTTCACTGGCACACGAAGAGGCATGTGTTTCCACCTGAATCTGTGACAGAATGCCTGCAAGTGGCGGCACAGTAATGGTTTCCAGGGAGACCGCAAAAGCAACGCTTCTAGATGTACAGGGATACAATGCGTTACGCCCCATTTCTGCTCCCAGGCACCGACTACCGAGTCCTCCATACAGCAAGCATCTACTTGAGCTTGTGTTTAGCCTATAATTTTAGGGAATAAAGATTGAGGATGCTGTCAGTAAATCCACCACATACTGCCAGAAAGCAACATTTATATATTTAATGACAGTATGTATGAAGGATTAGCAAGAGGTGATTACTATTAATGAAAAAAGGTAACAACAAATATTACAAATACTGCTCAGTTGTGTAAAGTGAGTCATTCTTATTTTTTCAATAGAATTCCTGTTCATGCCTCTAGTGTAATTCATAACATCACCTCTTATATGATACAGTTTTGTTTCCATTACAGTAAACCAGATATAATCAATTCCACTGATTAATCACTACTGACACGACTAGATTCCAATGGCTAATATCAAGCTTTCCCACAGGCATTTCTGACTTCTAAGGAAAATAATCTCAAATATCAGTCTGACCTACATATTGTACAGCTTGATTAATGTTCAGTTTCATAGTTATTGATAATTATTCTTGTCATGCTGTGCAGTTTAACAATTAACCAGTTTATAATGGAGTCAAAGATAGTTTATGTCTCATGATGTTGAATTTTTTGGGGAAGACAGGAGAGGTGGTGACAGATGATGTCAGCAATTGGGTTTTTAATGCTCCAAATTAAATATCATTAAACCTCAAACATAAAAAAAGGCAATGTATAGATTAAGCCATAAGAATTTAGGGAAACTGTTTTTTGTTGTCTTTCAATAATAATAATAATAATAATAATTCAGAAATCAGGATCTGTTTCTCTTTATCTTCCAACACAATCTTAAATGTTAAACATCTATTTGTGTATTTAAAGCATTTTAGATAAATTCACGTTTCAGGTGTACGAGAGGAAATGCTGAACATTTATTAATTCTGAACATTTGAGTGATACTAAAACTGTTAGAGCAGAAAAAAGTGACTGTTCAAATGATGTATTTGCATATTATTTTTTTTTACATTCAACTACTGGCAGAGATATTTATAGAAGCCTAACTGAACAAATGAAGCACAGGACATGTAATCAGAACAGAAAAATCAAAGCTAAATTCATTCTTATGATCAACCTCAACACAACACACAAACATTTCTGTCAAATGTATGACCATTGACGTCATACATGTAAGATATTTACTGTTTAATATGAACAACATCAGAGGCTTAGTGCTAAAAGCAAAGAAAGGATGTCAACAGCTTTCTAAATTAGTTTTTTTTTTTTTTCTTTTCAATGATCTGCTTGGGTCAAAGCACTAACATGCAATCACTGTGGACTCATTGAAAAGAGAGAAGATTATGAAAGGCAAAAAAGTGTTTTCTCAGCTAAGGGAAGGATTAATATTTTCATATTGCAATTAAAAAACACAAAAGTCACAGGGAGAAAAGTCAACTGTGAGCACTGCTTAATGAAAGACAGTTAAAAGTTCAGTGTTGTCTCTGGTGCTCTGTAAATGTTCTATCATTCTAATCCATGTAATAGCTTTTGGCATTACTATGAGTCTGAGCTTCCTTCTTGCGTGATATTGATTTGTCGCAGGTGAGGACAGCCAAGAGCAGTTTGTCGCAGGCACAGAGACACTAACAGTTAGGTGACAAAAACAAACACAAACATCCTAGTTATAGGACACAGTCGTGGGGGAAAATAAATATTAACCAGCTTTAAAGCAGACAGGAGCAAAATCAGGGTACACCGACGCGTACATGATCAGTAAGAGAAAGAGGATGCAGAAATTAGAGGAACAGAAGGGCATCCAGCAAATGGAGCATGAAACAAAAATTTACATATGCAAACATGGAGCGCCAGGGCCGTCAATTATCTGAACTATATCGTATCTGTCAGGACATTCTTTAAAAAGACTTCGCTAAAATGTAAGATTAGCATCGTGCGACTATTTCCAAAGTGTGTCCTGCTGCTATGGCACACCTCCACACCTCTCCCCCCTCAGTCCTGTTCTGCTTTTTCTCAGCACCCATGCAGTCAGTGGAAAACTGGCAGGTGAGCTTAGCCAAACAGCCTCCGGCCTGAGAGGAACAAAAAGCCTATACTTCAATGCCCCCTAGTGATAAATTATGATAATGCCACGACTCATAAAGAGATGCACAACCTAGTGTTCATGGCATTTTGGTTTGAAGGGTTTTTTTTTTTTGTACGTGTGCATAAATACATCTCTTAAAATACCTGGACTTTATATTTAAGACGCCACTTGGGATCATCAGACTTTAAGTTAATGTACATCATATTTGTATTACAGAAGCATCCTTTACAAACCAACTAAAAACATGGCACGAACAAAAACCCACCTCATAGAAGAGATGTATGGAAAAAAGATGCTTTGGCCACCCATGCACCCTACAGCCACTTCTTACTGTCCTCCATTAAGCCACCCTCTCAAGTCTGAAAATTTGGCAAATCCGCAGAACAGACTACACCCAACTGATGTACCTCTTCAGCGAGCTCATATTTAGGATTCCTCCAACCTCACAAGGTTCCATTTTTTAAATCTTCCGAAGCAATCAGATTTCACACTTTCTCCTGCCCCAAGTAAGATGGTCTCTACCCATAATCCTGTTCCTACTGCTTGTCAGGATGACAAGAACAGAAGGCCGTGAGCCGTATGTGCGCAATTACCTACACAAATGCACATGTTTAAGTACAGGGTGATTAGCTAAGTCCATGAGATTTTAGAAGAAACAATTAAAAATTAAAAAAAAAAAAAAAGGTGTGGAAATTAACAGAATACATGTGGCGAAAGGAGCAGTGTGTGTTCTCCATTTAAACTAGTCATATGACCTGTTCACCTCATTCATTGAGTCTGAACTGCAGGAACAATTATTTGACAAAAAAATAGCTCAAAGAAACTAAACAGTCTCAGTCTAGCTACTTTGCCAATCATATTTCATCCCTCTGTCACAGTAAGTCAGAGAAAACAAGTTTGTTAAACATGAAAAAGTAGTGCAAAACAAAAATAACACATTTCATGCCGACATCAATTTACAGAATTTTGCAGAAAAATAGGTCTTTGTGTCCACCATTAGCACCTACAAGTGGAATTTCTATGATGTCTATATTTGTGTCTTCAACATTATGATTCACTTTTACCAAAGAAAAGACTTCAAGGATGAGTACCGATGGTTAGTTTGGTAAGTGTATGTCTACTTAATTTACCCACCTCCATTAAAGTGCAGCTGCTTCCCCAAGCTTTTCAATAGGCACCTTCGAGGACCGTCTGCCATAAAGTAAAAGACAGCTCTTAGTGGGGTTAATAAAAAGTCTACTTTCACCAAATGGAGCTTTAAGAAGGCATGTTTCGTACCAAACCTATGCAGAAGAAAACAGTGTTGGAAGATATATTCAGTAATAATACAACACTTAAAGTATTATGCTCTAATTAACAGTTCTGTATAAAAAATACTTTAGTGTAGTGTTTTTCAACTTTGGGGTCGGAACCCCACATGGGGTCGCCTAGAATTCAAATATGGTCACCTGAAATTTCTAGTAATTGTTAAAAAAAAAATTACTAATAAAAAATATACGGTGAGTTGAAACAATCACAATCCATAAAAGACATGACAAACTATGAAGCTGAAACTGAAGCACTGTGGTACTGTTTATCTGTCAAAT
>JAPQRP010000012.1:14913093-14925871 GCA_037367295.1 Apogon hyalosoma | reverse complement strand
TAGTTCTTGTTTGTTCAGTATTCATTGTCAGCCTTGTAAATCCAAGCTGGACTGACTGTACATATCCTAACCAAGGAAAATCCAATTCTCACTTTGTGCAGTGATCTACACCTGGCTTTTCTGCCTCCGTCCATAATAACATACATTATATAACCTAGATGTTGTCTAAAATCAACGTTTATTTGCAACATAGTATAGTAAACTATTACATGATCAAAAACAAATTCATTTTAGTTTAAAACTGTCTCAGTTTGAATGTCTGGGGTCGCCAGAAATTTGTGATGTTAAAATGAGATCATGAGCCAAAAAAGGTTTGGAACCATTGCTTTAGTGCATGTATTATCAGTAAAATTAACAAGGTCAAGGCAATTTTTAATAATTGGTCAACAACAACTTTATATCATAAAAAAATATATATATTCTTTTACCTAAATCAGGTATGCTGATTCCAAATCAGTTTTTCCAGCTAGTCAACAGTCATCCATCTGTATTACATCCTTCCTGCAATTTGGATCTTAAATTCTCAGGAGGCTTTCAATACGAAAAAACTTTTTTGTAGCCTGAAGTCATACAAAACTGAACAGCAGAATTTTCATAGGAGCTGAGATTGGAGAACTCATTGATGATTCTGTATTCCCATCAAAGCTCAGCTCCCAATTAACATCTTGGGATTCATTTGTGCAAATGGCACAAAGTTTTCTGGTCAACCATAAAGCCTCCAAATTGCAATTAACAACTTAATATTTTTTCATTTGTTTGAATATTGATGAGGACAGTGCATACTAATGAACACTCCGTACAAATATATGACAGTGTAAATATGCCAAATTTAGCTAAAAGCTCATTTCCATCTGATATTATGGAGGTATATGAATGCATGAGCTGCAAAATTAATTTCCTGTACTCACACCTTGATTTTTCCTCCAATTTGGGTGAATGATTTCATCCACACATTTCTTGAAATCAAAGCAGGTACTAAGGGGCTTCAATCCAAACATGATGGTGATTAATGTTGGTTTCCACCGCAGGAAACTAACAATCCACAAGAACAAGGATCTGAAACATTTTGGACAATTCTGATCCAATCTGATGGACTTTGATACTTAGGTTTATTCTTCAGTGAGATTCATGTCCATTTATATATAAATGCACACAAGCAAACCAGTTCAGCACATATTATCTTATGAAACAATAATATAAGACACTGGTGAAAAATGGGAAAAGTAGTGTTTTCCACATGTTCACAGAAGTCCTGACATGGTGGGAAAATTCAGATCTGGAATCAACATGGCTGATTTAGACAGATATCTGATTTTGTTCCTCTAGTAGCAGATGTAGACGTTATTAAGCTTCTTTTGTTTTGAGTTTATGGTACGGTTACACTTATTTACAATTAGGACGCAGACCGTTCAGGCTTCACCAGGTGTTTCTTTCCAGGTGTGTCTCCATCAGGGCTGTTAGAGCTTCACTGCAGGCTGCACCTGCAAGCACAAGTTAAAGGATTACCTAAAAAAAATATGGCTTATAACTTAGAATAGAACGTAGAATAAAAATTCCAATAAATGCTGAATGATGTACAATTTAGTTAAAAAAAATGATATAAAAAAAAAAAAGAGTGAGAGAAAAGGTCATATAGTCTTTCCGATAACTTACCAATAAGGCGCTAAAGAGGTGGTTCCGAAAAAATAAATAAATAAAAAAGACCCCAGATGTGTTCGCATTTCAGAAAGTCAGCGACATATTCCTGTTAATTCTAAAATATAAGCTGTTGGTTAAGGTTAAAGTTACTTTTCAGCGATAAATGCTGATCGACCTTCAGGCAGACACGCACCTGCTAAGAATTACAATTCATCACCAAGTGGTGCGTTCGCGCGTCATGGTAGAAACGCCTTACTCACGCGCAACACTCATAAAAAAAGTTTTTTCATTAACAGGACAGCCGGTAATATTTGGTCTCTTGTTTTATATATATATATATATATATATATATATATGACTTAGAAAAAGATCATTAAAGGCACTGGCTAACTTCATATTGCCTCGTTTTTAATTAGATGAATATTAAAACTCCGAAGGGACAGGAACATCTCAGACAATGCAGCTTTGCCTGTAAAGTCAGACATGAAAAAATAAAATAATGTTGACACATTATTGCATTCATTTGCACAAGTCACGTTTTGAATATAACTACGTAAAATTATAAAATAAAATAAAATAAAATAAAATAAATGCTGTGTTTTAGCCATGGTGCAAAGTTTTCAGTGCTGCCCCTACTGGAGAGAAGCAGTATTGTAACATGTCGATCAAATAAAGGGCTGCAACTGCTCCAGAGCCAGACAAGGTTCTGTATTCTTTTATTCTCTCTCCAGTGGCTCCCTCTGGCTTTGTCAAAAAATATATAACCAACATACGGACATGAATTTTGATTATTTTGGAACAAACATTTTCTGACGTAACTGCAGACCCAAAACCATTCTTACAGTCATGCATCTGTAAAAGCGTACAGCCTATACACATTTTTCATTACATTTCATGGCGCAAAGTATGTGTCATATGCTACATTACGGTCCAGTGCCTTCTTTAGCAAATTCAGTAGTGCAAACTCAATTTGCATTTGTTCATACTTTGTTTTTTCTAATAAAGCCTATGAATGACAATGCTTGGTTTTATTTATTTATTTTTAATTACACAGTGAATAAGATTTTTGATTTGGAAATCGTGCCTTCCCTATAACAACAATTTTTTTTTTAAAAATCACTTTTCCTGTTGGTAGTTGTTTCATTTCATACATACGTGTTGAAATATCCTTCCTCTTGTGTTAGGGTCTGCACTGACCCATTTTAGGTTTGAAATGCATAAATGAACCACTTAAAATTTGTTTATTGCATCAAGGTTTTTGACTTTGTCAGGAACCTTTATTTCAACAAAATAATACAAAAAAAAGTTTTTTCACAAAATTATGAAATGCTCCGGTTGAAATTTTGACCTTTGTATTGTTAGGATTGGTTTCAACCCAGTCATGAAAATAAGATTATAAAGCAATAATTACAGCCAAACTGAAATCGTAAGTGCACTGTCAGCCAACACACTGAAACAGCTCCCCTCCCAATCATGTGAGCTTTTGGGGATTCTAATTTTGCCTTGTTATCCAGTATACCAGCAGAAAAATAAAAAAAGCAAAGAGGGACATGTACACATGTGAGGTCAGTTCAGTTTAGAGTTGGTGACTCGCAGAGTGTACATGGAGGGGTATACTGACAAAAAAAAAGGCCCAGAGACCTACACCAAAAATATTAAAACCAATATTTTCATGGATAAGGAGGCCTAACAAGGTGATGGAGACATGAGAAACAAACTGAATGATAGATAATTGTTTTTAGTGCCTTTTACAGCTGATTTAAGACATGGGTCAAAACTGACCCGTTAACATAACAGATGGTAACAGAAAGTTAACACAAGTGGAAGGATATAGTCATAGAAACGTAGGGTTAAACTACTAAATGATCCAATGATTGGCCATCTCATGATAAAATGTAATGAGGGTTGAATATTTTATGGCACCAGTATTTATTTCCTCTCTCTGAATGTAAATATAAAAGACTCCTAAAATAAGTCCATCAAAACTATCAGTTCTACTGTAGTTTGTACTGTCACTTTTTTGCAATAAAAACAAACAAAACACCCAAAAAGCAATATGAGGCAAATAACTACACAAAAAGTACAACAATAGTCATTTCCTGCAGATCACTCTGTGTAGATGACATGATGAATATTTTTCTGTTCTCAAAGGTCCGCCGATTCTCAAAAACAAGGGTTTGCTGAACTGTGGGAGGAATATTACAAAAACTGAATAGATTTGAGGAAGTTGGCCAAAAAAAAAAAAAAATGGAGAATGGAGAATGGGGAGAAGCGATGGTGCAGAGCGAGGGCAGGGGAAAATTTAGCAAGACGGCATAGACTGAGGTGAGTTGACAGAGTGGGAAATCATATGAGGATGAAGGGTATGAGTGAGCTTGAGGGACAGTTTGCAAGAGAAAGGCAGAAACAGAGAGTGAGAGCAAAGAGGGAAATGAGAAAACAGAAGTGTGATTCTGACAGTGGAGCACTGAGCTCAGCTGATGGCCCCTAATGAAGTGCGGCAGCTGCAGAGGAGGAGCCCACACTGACAGGCCGAGTCCCACGCTGACGGATGGCAGAGGAGACACACATACACTCACACACTCCACAAGACAGCCAAGATTTAAGCATACCAAAAGTGTGATAGACATGCCATGCAATGAAAACTCAGTGGCAGAACACTGTCAGGATTTTCAGAATACATTGCATGGTGTGCATTTTACCCCCTCCTCCACTAAGAGACCGCTGCAGTAAGTATAAAGACAAATATGTTTAATAGCCTCTTTGTCAACACGAGTTTCACTGGTTTTATTCGTTAAGGATTTAAAGAAGCATGACTTTATTTAAGCTGTTTAAAGACTGGACGTTCTGCATTTGAGAAACAGAATGAAAGCTGTGTATAGTCTCGACTATGAATCAAGATGCACGTTTTACCCCGTCCGCAAAGTCCTCTACTTCCCTCTTGAGGGTGAAATAAGTATATTCATCATATTTTATGGTCTGAGTCGTCATACAGTTCAATTAGCCTTCAACTCCATAACAGTGTGAATACAACACTATCAACACATGACACTACATGTCAAATTAGTGCTTCCAGACATAATTTCAGCAAAAAGACTGTGTGAAATTCTGACAAGTAGACATCATTGCACAGTATAATGGTCGCTGGTGTTGTTTTGCTCTTATATGAAGCACGTTTTAATGACTTTTGGTGTTTGAATATAGAGTAATGCATCACAATCTATATGATCATTGTATGTTTATAGTGTTACAGCCTGGTGACAACAATGTATCTTGATCTACTAATACTACTACTAATAATAATAATAATAATAATAAGAAGAAGAATTTTCATTTGCATAGAACTTTAAAGCACTTTGACAGCACTATAAATGCAACAGTGTCACCAGTTAACCAAATAGTTAACAAATCTTAAATCAAACTGTTTAAAATTTGGGAAAGAACCATTACAATACAAGACAAATATAGAATTACAGTTGATAAAGTTAGCTTAGACAACAACTGGAAGGAAAAGAAGACAGAAAACAAGCATAATCAATATCCAGTCCCGATGAAAGTGGAATAAAAGGTAGGAAAGAGATATTATGTCATAAAAATAGTGAAAATGGTGACCATTTACAGTGAAAAAAGTAGTACATGTAATAAAGTACAATAACAGGAGGAAGCAAAGATAAAGCAATGGGTGGTAAAAGCAGTAAGACAGTAAAGTAAAATACAGTGTATAAAAAAAAATTTAAAAAAAAGCTTTGAGCTCAGCTTTCTGATATGTATGATAATGTGTTAATAATAATCATAGCTCAGAGAATTAATTTTTGGGAATGAATGTTGAACTTAAATATAAAGTGTGGAAATATCGACTAAAAATGAGGTATTTTTGGCCCGAGGTCACAACCATGTAAACTATTCCAGTGCTCTGCTCTTAACCAAACTGCAGGAAATTTCACATGCAATACATATTTGCTTCAGTTTCTCAGTTAAGTTTGATGCTTGGGATAAAAATCTAAACATTATATGGACAAAAGTATCAGGATGTATTGAACTGAGGTGGGTCATTGCAAAAACACAAGAGTCTGGTTTCTTTACCTCTCACTCAGGAAGACAAATCAGCCTTTAAACATAAAATAAATATTGATTTGACATTTCATCTGTCATGAAAAGTATTGACAACATGGCATTACATTCTTATAATGATACTTCCGGTCAACAGGAATAGGACGTCATATAAGCTGCAACTGTGACGTGTCCCAGTAGTTTTGTCCACATAATGTATAGACAAAAATACAGAAATCAACCACTTTACAATGAGCTGAAGTTAACATGTTGCTTGTTTTCTAAATATACTGAGGGATTACCGAGGGACCTCAAAAGCAACAGATTAAGATTTTAATTGTAATACCTACACTTGACACCAGGTGGCAGCAAAATACTGTCCTTACGTGGCTTTTATTTCTGCACTTTTATCTGTGTGTAAAATCTATATTTGAACCCTTTAACACCTACAGCCTGTTTTATGGGATTTTTCCTCCCAATTTAACCATTCTGATGTGACTTTTCACCATTTATTAGAATATTATTCTCTGAATTTTGCAGTTTTCAGCAAAAACCAAGCATCTTTCTACATTTAATTTACTGATCATGCAGATGTTAAAAGCTCAGCATAAATGCAAAGGTTAACAGAGAACACTGAAGAAAAAGTGACTTTTTCAGCAAAATATTGTCAAACTACCTGGTTTTACTGGTGAATATGTGGTGCGCCTTTATGAATCTTATGAATTAATGACCATAAAACAACTCCATGCACTTATAAGGTTAAACAAGATTGTTTATTTAACAATTATTAATAAAAATAAAATTAAATGTTACAAAAATTCTCTAAAAATCAACAATTGTACAAATCCTGGCTCCAATTTAAACTGGTCTCAACATAGAAAAATACAAAAGGCACCGCGTATTAAATTCTGCTGCATATATAAAACACTTTAAACAAAAAAATTCCAATGCTACTGAGATTTACAACATGTTATTATTAACACCCATCCTCAGGGAAAGCAGGTCCAATCCATCTCTAGATAACATCCTCACATGTCCGTTTCCTTCTGGTGCAGACTTACTGCAAAGAGATATTATTAAGAAAAGGGTTCAGAGATGGACAACTTAAGGTTTAAACTTTAAGGAGTGTGACAATATCAACCAGAAATACAGTGCAAACACATCAGAAACCTCAGCAATTATTTAGAGATGATAGGATGAATACAGGCATGTGCATTTGAGGTGAGAGGAAGGTGCCTTGAGTAAATGTGCCACGTATTTTCTAAAAATAATCAAAGTGTTTAAGATATTTCCCCATCTCCTTAAGCTATAATAAACCGCCTCTGGCTTCACAAAAGGTCAAACAGAAGAAGCTTATTTTCATAAATACATCGATTCCAGTAGGAGTGTTACAGAGAGGTCAGGCAAACATGGTCTTTCCACACCCACTATGTCCTAAGTAGAGGTCTCATTTACCAAAATCCTATCTAGTTCTTGTGTAGCTTCATATATATACAGATCCCTGGGATCCACTCTGAGTTGTGCCGAAAGAGTGACATATAAAACCATGTTCTGCATATTATTAAGAACCTTTTAAACGATGCATGAGTTTTGGTGTCCACATATTATAACACTGAAATGAAAATGAGTGTAGTTGAAAATAAAATCTTTCCACAATAGGCTGAGACAAGGTTCTTTCTTGAGTAAAATTACATAATCTCTTCTTGTGGTAAAGTGGCTTTTGTGACACATTCTTTACTAATGTAACCCCGGCCTTTCAAGTCCAAACATCAGCAAATGATTTAGGCATGTTTCTTTATGTACCTCTCTGGTGCTGTTTCTACTGTGCAAACTCATCAACCGTTCAAAGCTATCACATTTTTTTTTTTTTTACAATCTTTCACAAACAGTTTCTTTGGCATCCAGATTCTTGTTTGACTTTATCATGACTACATGTGTTTAAAAAAAAAAAAAATCTAAATGTGTAGCAGTCATAGTGCATAACAGTTTCATTTGGCATCCAGTCATAATAAAGGGTCCAACAATGCTTGTAAAATTACAGGAAACCATGCTCATCGAGTCCCTTTGGAGTAACCGGGTTCCACTTTGCAGTAGTTTTCGTTGTAGTAGAATAGCCTGTGCAAAAAAAGGGATAAGTATAAATCAAAGTAAATAAGGAAAATACCGAAAAGGTCTGAATGATATGAGTGTTATTACAGTATTACCTGATTCTGATCTGGTTTTTGGAGGCTCTGGCAGCTGAACCCCTGGCACAGGAAGCCCCCGTCCTTCGATGTCACTTTCCCCTGATGAAGTATGATCGTCTGCTTTCAGGTATAAGGCCGGCCTCTTATGGTATTTGGCCCGATAAGTTTCTGTCATGCAGTTATCCACAGAAAAGTAAGTAGTGGGGAGAACCCTATCCGTCAGAGCAGGGGAGTGTGTACCATCGTCGTTGCCGGGCCTTGGGCTGGGTAAGCGCTCGTCGCTCTCGCTGGCAGACAGATCGTTCCTCTCCTGGTCCGATGACCCCGACTTCGAGCTGGCGTCTGATGAAAGCCTGTTCTCGGCGGGCGTCTCGATCCACCGGCGGAGGGTGGTGTGCGTCAGGGAAGATAGGCCATTTTTGGGTTCGCCGCGGTGGCTTGACACCTCCGGCGGCTGGGCGGGGATGCCGGATAAATCGGTGTTACTGCTGCCAAATGTCTTAGGGGGTAAAGGAGGGGGATAGTTGTGCAGGAAGGGGTCTGAGTGAGCAGCAGAGCCGGACTCTTCTTGTTCTGAGAGGGGTCCAACGAGGTCATCGGTGCTGTTCCATTCAGAACTGCTCGTCTTGGCAAAGTAAGGGGGCACTGGGCTCACGGGGCTGCCGTCCGCTGTGTCCTCTCGCTCGCTGTCTAGGCCATTGTTCTTTTCAAAGATGCCAGGAGTGTATCGGAAGGCTGCTCTTCTGTCACAAAGCAAAAACAGAAACGTCAACACTTAACATGCTCTGGGGGGGGGGGGTTACATTATGAAGGAAGCTCAACATCCGTAAGCTATGTTTCTATGAGCTCTAAGGATTAATGAACAATTTCAAGGATAATTAAGGACTAAATTTAGGGACAGACTTTTTCAGGATCTATAAACAACCCATTTAGAGAGGCTAAAAATAGAACATCAAAAAAAAATTATCTAACATGATTTACAACCACTATTTATAAAAAAAAAAATTTCCAATACTGTGCACAGCCATTTTCTTGTAATTTCATATTAACATTAAGGGAAAACAAAGTTGACTATACCTGCAGATCCATTTCGTTTTAGCTTATGTTGCATTGCTCATTGTAGTTTTTATGTTATTTTGTTTTTTGAAAGCTGTTCATTTTCATTTTCTATTTTTTCACTGTTACTTTTAGTTTTGTTAGCTATAATGAGTAGTTGAACAGAACTGGCACACGGGCCTCAGTAAATGGTAACTGTTGAACTGCAAGGTCACAGAGTAAAACTGTGGAACTGCAACCAACTGAGATGAAAACCCGACATAAATGTAATGTTTTTAACAGACGTGGTAAATTATGGCTGAAACAGAAACAACACTGTTCTCACATATGATATTATGCTTGTTACCTGTATTATATCCATTTTTTTTCTTTTTAATACTGTTCATCTGGTGCTTAAGTCATTTTGTATAATTGTAATTCCAATGCTACTGTTACGTTCATGTCAAATAAATACATAAATTGAAATAACCCTGGAATGCTTACATTATTATGCTCATCAATGCCACAGCTTCATCACTACAACTACAATTAAATTATTGTGTTGCTTAAGTGCATTGTTATGTGTAAATCCCGGTGCTGTTTAACGTTCTAAGAGCAAGTAAAGACCAAATATAAAAATGTAAGTCAAACCTGTAGCAGGCTTACTGTCAAGTATTATAATGTCAACAAGTTCAAGGCTTTAGTGTGTTCATGGATTATACCACTATACTAAGGAAAGCCAAAGGATGCTGTCGGTGCAGTATGTTTCTTCTTCTAATCCACACTCTGAGGTCCAAAGGTGACACCATCTTCTAAGAAAAATGACTGTTGGTAGAGTGTTATCTCCAACATAACCTGCTAGGTAGAACCACCGCTGTAACACTGAAAAGCCAGGGTTAAACCTCTCTAACCCATTAATCCTGGAGGCCCTTTTCTTTGATCATATCACCGAATATTGCTGCTTTACCTTTGTATGTGTTGACCAGACAGGAAGTGTGTGTCCTGCAGATCTGGAGATTTCCTTCCATCTTCACCTGAACAAAAAAACAAAAAGTTCATGAGCATTTTACAATAAATCACCCTAATTTGTAAAACTGGTGGTCTTCATTAGCAGATGGTCCCAAATAGGAGGTAGGTAACATCTGTCATTGAACACAGCTGCATTTTTTTCTCCCTATGTCTCTCCAGCAAAGACATGTTATCTAACAGGGGTCATAGTGAGGCCCTTTGCCTGGTGCTGAGAGAGGAAGTATCAAAGCAGCTAGTCTGGCAGAGCGCCCTCGGGCCCCCTGTGTACCACTCTGACTGTCTGATCCAGCCAAAGAACGTGGCCCCACAAAGGGAAATTGGGTTCACATCCAGCCTCTGTTAACTTTGAGGTAATGAAATAACGAGGACCCTAAGTGAACTCTAGCAGATGTAGAGGCTGGAACATAACGCAAAATAATAATTATTATAACAAAAGCATTAAAAGCAATGCGGCAGTCTATCAAGGCAATTCAGATCCTGATGTAATATCTATGAATAATGCTGCAACAATTGTGAGTTACATGATTTCAGCCATTAGATCAGATCACAAACATGCTTAAAATAAATCCACGTGTGGAGGGGCGGTGCGAAGCTTAGCTAAGTTAGCAGGGTGGGTGTGATTTACAAGGCCTGAGACAGACAACAGCTGACTAACGGAACAAGGAAGAGAGTGAGTGGCTAAGGACCATCTGTGATGTGTCAGCATACCCTCTTTTTTTCTGTGCTCTCTCAAAGCATTAGTGGCTAAATCCTTTGTGCTGGCATGCAATTACGCTGGGGTCAGACTGTAGAATCCAGATCCCCTTCCACAACACTATTGCATTTTAAGCTGCTAAGTCCACACGGCGATTCACAATTTGATGCTGCTGATCTGCAATGTTGGCAAGCGACCGTAACAATATCATTTGCAAAAAAAACCAAAAAAACAAAACAAGATGCAGTTTGTAAACCATTCTCCTTAGAAAATCTCTTCATTTTTACCATTGCCGTACTGTTGCCGAAAAGACACCTTGAAGGAAACAACAAAAAGAAAAAGCCTCTGGAAAGTTTGTTGTTTGGTTACAACGCTTGCTCTTACAGCGGGACCCAAATTCATTTTCATACAATCATCTTATCATCACCATAATTCCATCTAAATTTAACATGAATCAGTGTTTCAGTCCCTCATGTCCAGGGTCGGGCTTTTCTCCAGTCAACACAGTTAACATTCATTACAGTGGAATTTTGGGATCAGTGCTGTAGCTGCGAACAACAGCAAAACAGATGTACTCAAGGTGTCCTGCTGTTTACATGGCCTACTGCACTTGCCTGGGAAAGCATCCATGTACTGTGATTGCACGGATTAGGATCTGGTTCAGTGGTGTTCAATGTACTATCTAAACTGCAGCAAGTGGGATAAGTGTACAATAAAATTCCCCAGATTCTCCTGTTAACTGGAAAGCATAAAGTAAAGTTGTTTTTTTTTTTTTTTTTAAATAGGTTTAAGGACCTATGTGTTTTCAGTGTTTAGAGAATTTAGCATCCTCGGTGCAAAAACTGTCAGTGCAGTGTTTTTTTTTTCACTATAATGACAGGAGTTCATAACAGTGCCATGCTCATCAATGTCACTTCTAGCTCACCAACCAATCAAAATAGGACCAATGGCCCTGTATCTCACCGGCATGCTCTATCTAGAATCAATAACTTGAATGTGCGAGGTTGTCAGGTTCTGCCACTATGTTTGAGTCCTGTGGTCTGGATGCAGGAGATCAATCTCCCAATAGAAGTGGGTGGTACTTTCACTGAGGAGAACTCAACAAATTAAATCAAAGTCCATATACGACTCCCTATCAGAGCTCAATAGTAACTACATCTATAATAATTTCAAAGTTATAAGCCATCGAAGTATGTGCCATTATAATTAAAGGCAAATCTATAATATTTTAGAAATCTAAATTTCTCAAAACTGTGAACAAACTTTGTAGACACTGTCCCAAGGAACTTAACTATAAAATTTGTAATGGATCCAACCAGTAGTTTCGTCGGAGAAGATGCTAACAAAGATGACGCTGGACACAACACCCTCACAATAGCTCATGACCTATTGGCCAGGTCATGAAGAAAAAGAGGCGGGACTATCAACACTGTCTACAAAGAGGGAGGAGAAACTCACTGAATAAACACTGAAGGGTTAACTTGCTCTGATGAAAGAACTTGACATCCTCAACATCCATTTTGTTTTGGAACCTTTACTGTGGGAACAGGAGATTAATACATGTCACATTTGTCACATTTCAATGACATAAAGGTCGGATAAATGCGACCTGGCTGTTCAGACTAAAGTCACATTGCAAAATAGCAGATACATATCGGATTTAGGACCACATGTGGAAGTGGCCTGGGTCGGATTTGTGTTGTTCAAACTGTCTTTAACAGATCGGATACAGGTCACATATGGGGGAAAAAAAAAAAAAAAAATCAGATATGGGTCACATTTGCCTGCAGTCTGAACGTAGTCTATGTCTAAGTTTTAAGCTCCAAGTTTAGACTCTCACATTCTCACCTGAAAAAACTTAAAACTAACTTCTGAGCCAATCACTCTAGCGCAGCTAATACTGAAAAAACACAGTGATGATACTTTGTAACCATTGTAACACAAGTGCCTGTCAGAAACACTCTGAAAGTCAGGTCATGGGTGCTTCCTGCACAAAAAAAACCAAAACAAAAGCAAAACACAATTCCTAGTGACAGAAACATAAACATTTCCTCCAGGGATGATAATAAAACGCTCTGCTTTGAATAATAATCTGTCTGATATGGGTTTTCTACAGAAATGTAAATGACGGCTTTGGAGAGCTCTT
>JAPQRP010000012.1:14900181-14912575 GCA_037367295.1 Apogon hyalosoma | reverse complement strand
TATATATATATACACACACACACATTTTTTTTTTTTTTATATACAGGCGGCTTTATGAACACCAAAAAGTATAGTTTCCAGTCTATTTGCTGTGAAGGCTTTATGTTTTAAAATACTGTGACAATCATAACAGCTGCATTTTAGCTAATCCCAGACAAACTTTCCACGTTCAGCAGGTGAGCAAGAAAAGTTGAAATCGCCAAATTCTGCACAGAGACGCTCAAAGATCACAGTATGGGGACTTAATGTGGAAAACACACTTGTCTCTGAGTGAAGAGTTTTTTAACTAGTCCCATATGCATGTGTCTCTTTCCCTCTGTCTTTAAGATAAGGTGAGCAGTCAGCAGTTGATTTATTAAGATGGATGTTGTGTGTGTTGCTGTATATCCAGCCTTTAAACACTGGGGACTGTTAAGATATCAAGCCTGTGTAAGTTTCTGATGGAGCTGCTCTGATCACACCCCAGTATAAAAGCGTGACTACCTGAAAGTTCAACAGAAACACCTGTTTAAAGGATGCTGTTTTGCACTAAAATATTAATTAGGACATTTAAGGAAGGGAACAGAAAAGTGATTTGACCCCATTCCAATTTGCCAGCTGCCCCACTGTGAAATTCGCAGAGGAGATAGAAAATGGGTTTCAATGCAGACCATGAAAGCAAACTAACTAGGCTTGAGAGAAAGTGAACATGTAAAATATCCTGACAGCACTTTGAAGTTTTGTTGATGCAACAAAAAAAAAAAAATCACAACTCTTACACATTTCCCTTCTAAAGCTGTCAGGTTAAGATTTGTAGTTCTCCGTGTGCAACTGTCTGGGGTACTTAAAATTCAACATCAACCAGACTTGCATGCGCATTTGCCGATCTGACTTAAGTGGGAAAGCAAAGTGGACTTGGATGAATCACTGATTCTTTAAGTATATATTTAACAATAGTGCACAAACACTACTTCCAGAAAGTAAAAAAAATAGGACCAGTGGACCTGTAGCTCAACGGCATATTCTATCAAGAATCAGTGATGAGTTGAATTTGTGAGGTTGTCAGGTTCTTCCGCTATATTAGAGTCCTGTGGTCTGGATGCAGGAGATCAATCTCCAATAGAAGTGGGTGGTTCTGTCACTGGAGGATAAATCAACTAATTAAATGAAAGTCCACATATGACTTCCTATAGGTGCTCAATAGTAACTATATTGATATCTCTAATCATTTCCGTGTAATAAGCTATTAAATTATGGCCCATTATAAGGCAAATTTTTAACATTTCAGAAATTCATTAAAAATCTAAATTTCTCAAAATTGTTAACAGACTTTGTTGACATTGTCCCAAGGAAGCTATATATAAAATCTGAAATGAATAGGACCAGTAGCTTCATCAGAAAATATTTTTCCACATACATGTTTTTTTTTTTTTTAAATAACGATCTTTGCGTGTATGTGGAAAAACGACCCACATTTAAGAAAATATATTAATCTTCATGTTAAATGGGATACTTTTGCTAGGCCTAATATTAATCTTAAATCGAAGAGTACCAAAGTAAAAAGCTAAAACTCTAGTTATAATATTCCAGTGAGAGTGAGACCACTTGCACAATCTCTAAATTTTACCTTAATTTTTGACTTGCTAGACTGTTGTGTTATTCTAGGTGAACATGTTTTGCAGACCTCATTGCCAGTGTGTGTATTCGTAATAGGGCTGTTTTTCCCATGTGTTGTTTGATGAAGCCCAGGCGGAGGGACTTTAGCCAAATGCCACGACAGAAATATGAACTCATCCCATGGCATTAACACGTAGTTATCACATCAGCCACTGGCTTGTTAAATAGCATCCACAGACCAGTAGAGCCAAGCAGAATCACAGATCTGGACATGTTATCTAATGGAAAGACCTGCCCTGCAGAACATGCAAGTCACACACAACAGATGAAAATGTATTTAATCAATCAAGGGATTAACTGCACCAAACCTTCTCTCTAGATCATTTCAAGCCAGCAGAATATTATTAAAGCAGCCTCAAGTGTCATTTTCGCACCGTTTAGTCTGGATCAGGCTAAATTGAGTATGGGGTAATTTATTGACCACAAAGCAAATTATGGTGCCTTGAATTCCAGCCCATCTCCTGGCAGCCGTGACCTTTCCCGGTTTCAGACAGGGTCCTCTCCAATCATTTTCATTTGAGGTGTGTGAGATTTACTTGCAACCAGAACAAGGTGTTTCATTAAGGTGACTAAACAGGACCCCAGTTTGACTTCAGGTTCCGTCCCTCATGCGACGAGCGATTAAGACTTAAAAATAACGGTCAGTGGTCGAAAGGGCTAGAAAGGATTTTGGACTTTAATGGACTGCTGGAATCTGCAGCTCACGCCAGACTACACCACTGAACTCAGGCCAAATTGACTCTGGACACATTTGCTGCAGCTTGTCAATACAATCTGCAGACAGCGGGGTGTAAATATCTCAGTTATTTCAAAATCGCAGCTGAAGAATAGATGGCAGAAGGGTGAACAAATGTGGATTTAAGTTTTGCTAATTATCTAACTTGGGTTTCAATATATTTGTCAACTTACAGTGTCTAGAAATGAAGACTAAGATACACTTTAAATGCAAACTGGCTTTCCAGAATTTAATAAGCAATGGGAAATTATGTAAATATATAATCTGCAGATATGGTAATGTCTCCTTAAAGGCACTAGGGGGCAAACCACCTCAGAGAGTAAAATATAGAAGTACTATAAAAAAGGCAACATGTTCTTTACTTGGAGCATTTATTTGTAAAAGTGGAATTTTGCTGTTTTTTCACACAATATATACTTTAAATATACAGTACTGTCCAAAAGGTCTAGGGCAACATTTGGTTTGTTGAAGTTCTACAGACAACACCTATGTATTTCTCACTCTTTGTATTAAGATACAATCTGGATATATGTGAAGTATGTAACACTACAGCAGTAAAAACAGATATTTCAGGAAAAAACAGCTTCTATAAACCAAACTGGCAGTATTTAGTAAGGCCTCTCATTCCACCTAACATGTATTTAACAATTTGGTTCATTTAATGAGATTTATGGCCTTCATTTTCTGTCATCTTATACCAGGTTTCATTCAACACATCTCAGATATCTGTAACCATTTGTGATGCTTCTTGTCATGGGTCACACTAAACAGTGACTTTAACCTTTAGAACTCATTTAGTTCAGTTTTTTGTGTGTGTTTAAGGCTGCGCACATGTTTCCGGTATTTTCTTGTTGTATCTGAAGAAAAGACAATGAGAAAAAAAATTAAAATGGCTGCTCATTTCAACCCTGCAAAATTAATAATGCTAAAGGTGGACTAAGACTTTTGCACTGTACTGTATATTTCCTGTTTCTTTAATTACTGCACCTCTATTTGTTCACATGATAATAAACAGACCAGGATTAGACAATACATGTTAAGAGTCGTTTTCATCTCTGGCTAAATCTCAAAACAGACACCGTTTTGGCTGCTGTTTTGTTCTCTAACAGAGCAACTCTTTGGAACCTTGAAATATTTCTGTTACAGAATGGCATTTTCTTTGCCTCATATTTGAATACCACCTTCTGACAGGCCCAGTCGTGGCATTTTCCGCCCGGCTGGGCACAGCTGGGTGGCCCCCATAAGCTCACTCATCTCCCTCTTTTGTTTAAAATTAACCCTGTGTTCCTGTTGAGGGAATCAGTAAGCCCTCTTTAAAGATATCTGCTAATCTAAAAGGCATTTCCCTTTTTTTTCCCCTCTGTGATAATGCTGGGTCCTTGCAGCAAACCCCCCAGTGCTATACATGTCCCCTAATCTCCCTCCATCTCGCCTGGAAGATAAAAATAACTATTACTGCAACGTCTTCATAGGCTCATCCTTCGGTTTCTTTACAAAAGCTCAAGTTTGATGATTTTAACCAGAATGAATTCCATTTTTCCTTACTGTTTATTCCTGTTCATGAAATTTTCTTCACACCATTTTGCAATTTCCTTCCTTTTCTTTCCATTTAAAATACGAGGAAGGACAGAAATACTAACATAAACCAAATTTAAGAGGTTTAACAGAACCTTTAATGAAACAAAGCAGCTTGATAGTCATGATTTTTTCCCTTTGAGTCCTTGTAAATTTTTCCGTGCGCTGCACAGGATAAACTTTACTCAGGAAAAAAAGGTCAAGGCAAGTCAGTGAGAAACCAGAGCAGACTTATTTCCATGCAGTATCCCTTCAACCAGGCTGTGACCTTAACACTAGTGATGGAACAATAAATCAAGGAAATTGCTGAGTACTATCTTAATGTTTCAGATCCTTACAACACACGGAAGTCTATTGGGCTGAGGAAATTTCTTTAATGTCAAGGCCAAGCTTTTGTGGAGAATTGATGTTTCCATCTATGACCTACTTCCACAATGTGCTGAGAAAAGGTGTGGTTGTCTGTGTAAGGTCTAAAATCACTTAAATATTAACTTGACTTAACCAAATCTTAACCAAATGTTTACTAGTGCATGCTTTAGTGCGAGTGTTTGGCATGTTTTTGTAGGAACGCACAGAACAGACACTGCCACAACCAACAAAGTGTGCAGAAGACGAAAATTATGTAAAGTGGGAGAAAAGTTACTTACCTGTGGAAAATGTAGTCTCTAATACATCAGCCTTCAAATCATCGCCCCTTCTTTGTGGCAAGTGATCCCTAAAAGCACACAATAAATTCTATTATTTATGAAATGTTGAACGCCACAAGATATTCCTAGGCAGAATCTTTAACAGAGGCATAACATGCATTTTACTCCTGTTCCAACCTCTTAAAGGAGCGGAATTTGATTTATGCTACAAGCAAAAATAGAACAATAAACCTTTATGACTTTAGTCTGAATACATGTTTTTTTATTGTGAATGATTTGTGTAATGTGATACCACAACCTTCTGGACTGTCTCATTGGCAAGGGAGCAGTCATTTTGTTGTCAGCACAAAATCAATGACTTTCCTTTTTCCTTCCCTTTTTTTCTTTTTGTTGTGTTTCATGTTAATTATCTAGACGTTTCTCCTTGCTATACTCTATATCTAATCTACTATATAAGTCTCAAATGTTTATAATTTCTCATCTACTTTAAAGATTTAATCTGATTCCTGAACCTCTTAACAGTATGCTGTAGAGTTAATAATTAAGGAACACTTTATATTATACTGTCAAGAGATAGGCTTGAATAATGCACTAGCAGGTGACGAGTCAGCCAGCTCCTGGGGCTACATCCAGACGACAACGCTTGTGGTATTTTTCTTTTGTGTCCATACACGTATCGTTTCAAGAAATATCTGCGTCCGGATGGAAACGGGAAAACCGGGCTAAAACGGTGTAATACGTATGCCACACCTACATGTGGCGCTGTACACAAACAGACAGAGCCACAGACACTAAAATCACATAAGAATACAGGGTTCGGGTCACCCTTCTAGCAGGACATCGTGGTGGACTTAAAAGTATCTGACGCGAGTATCTTTGTGTGTCTCCGCTGGTCATCGAGTAGATACAGGATTACTAGGTTTTGTTGTAGTAGTGCTAATAAACTTAGCAGCGCCTGCAGCACAAACATAATTCTGTGATCCACCATTGTTAATGTTGTTACTGGATGTTATGTGCGGGGTTTTCTCCTTCATGACACGTGCTACGGCGTCATCGTTTTCAAAAAATGATGTTTTGCCTATCTACACAGCAACGCAAGGGCGGTGTTGTGAGATTTTTACGCTCTGAGACCCGTTCTCAAAAAATACTGTTTCAGGTGGACGAAAGGCCTAAACTATATTTAACTTTTGCAGATTGACATAATTTCGTTGTCATGTGGACAGGCTCTGGTTCTCCCCACTGAGTCCGGGACTTGTCAGCTAGTTAAGATCATTATCTCCGAACAAGACCTGCACTACAAAGCCAATACATGACAGGCTGGCATAATAAGGCTGGCATGTTTGCCTTTTGTGCATTTATGTTAAGTGGGTCTTTCTATTCTTAGAACAGTTTGTTTGTAATCTTGAATTATTAAGAAACGGCAGCACTTTTGAGACTTAAATCCTTAAATGAGAGGATGACAAAGCTGCATTCTGACATCTGTCACACAGCAAAAAATAAATCTCAGAATATGAAGCGGACAGGGTTTTGTGCAAGAACCATTCAGAACAAGCAGGGGGTCTTTTTTTACCTTGATGAATGCAGCTCAGGTATTGGCCGCAGATCCTTTGAAGAAAGGTTTTCCACCACAGGAGAGTCAAGATTTGCTGAGCCATTGCTAAGTCGGTCGCTACTCTCATATCCAGATTCAGTCCGCTGGATCTTCCAGTTGTCATTGCGGAGTTTCAAAGTAGCTGAACCCTTTGACCTGTCTTTGTCACTGTAGCCACCTCGCCCATCCGAATCCAATGAGCTCCGGCTGCCGCCCGTTTCGTGCCTTTGCTCGTCCTCGTAAATTGTCATGAGGCTCTTGGGTTTGCGGTCTTCCCGGCCACCCCATGTAAAATCTCTGTCTCGTTCTCTGTCTCGATCTCTCTCTCTGGAAGGCGACTGACTGCTGGGTCGTCTTCTGGGACTGTGCTGCCTTCGCTCTTGGCTCAATGAATTACCGCTCAAAACACTGTCCACATTCAGTACCTCCCGCATGGGTTTCCACGGGCGACTAGGCCTGCTGCGCCCATTCCCTCCACTTCCAGGACGTTCTCGGGAGTCTTGGCTGCTGTCGGTATCATATCCATTTGAAACCTGGTCTAGTCTGCGGCTGTGACTACTACTACTACTGACATTGGACACACTGGGCAACACTTGGACCCTTGAGTGGGAGTGAGGGGGTTCATGGGAAGACCGTCCCCCGAGGTGGGGCGTTCGCTCAGCCCTAGTTGGACCTTTTCCTTGGCTGCTGTACAGTCGACTCTCCAAGTGTTGTTTGAAGCCATTTTCCGGTGGGGAGACAGACCGAGAGTAGGTTCTGTCCTGACCTGGATCTGTGTTCAAGTAGAAGGAGACTTATTAGAAAGTGAAAATGTGAACAATAAAAACACAAAAACATATTTTAAACAGATATTTAAGCTAATAGCAGAAGAAAATATGTTAAATGTGTTTAAGTTCAAGCCAATAAGACTTCAAAGAATGCATTTTTCTATTCAGACTTTTCTCAAAATCCAAAAATAACATTAAAATTTTTGTTCTTGACAACATTTAGCATTTTCTGACACCTAAACACTGAGCTGCAAAGCTGTGGTAAAAAAACACAGTAGGTTGTGCAGAAAGTGAGGGAAGGCATGACAACAACAGGGTTACTGACATTTATGCCTGGAGATGACAGGAAGGTGTAAATTAGAGCCAACAGGAGTCGATTTTCTTCGGCGGTGAAACACAGAGGGTTGCTGGCTAATGAACAGACATCCATGCAGATACCGGTAATAAAACGTGCTACTTGGTGTGGTGTGTATTTGTGTCCCGAAGAACACATGCACATGCTTCCAAAATGATCAAGTGACACGTCTGCACATGATGGTGCGCCACGGATATGTGTCTGCTATTCCAAGGACACCACCAGACATAATAGCCACTTTCAAATATATGACCAGACATCCTTCCTGGAAACTGGTTCACTCCACTATAGGCGCTCCTACACTTCCTCATTTATCTACACCCCAGCACAGACTTAGAAGTGATTAAGATGTCTTTTTTAAAATTATTTCACATTAGAAAAGAACAAGTTTGACAGAAAAAGATGTGATTTCTGTGATGGTAAAATGTCAGGGCTCTTATTTATTTGTCCTACTCATCAAGCAAGTGAATTGTTGTAATCACTATTAGCTGAAGGTGCTTGTATCAGAGGGTGGATGCTATGTTTTGGGGTAAAAGAAACCTGTGGTACTATGTTTCTAGGTGATAAAAAAAAAAGTAAATGTAACACTGAACACAGCTTTCAGCAAGTGGGAAGTATGGAAGAGATGCAGTCTCTATTGCTTCAGATTTTGCTGACTGTGTTCGGGTTAAATCACTTCAAACGTTACTGTGTTTTTGCTCATATATATATGATGCCGCCAAGTTTCTGCTGCCTACTCAAAATTGTCAGCAGTGCACAAGACTGCAAATCAATGTGAGAACTGCAATCGTCGAAGCCAATGAAAAAGATTTTACATGCAGACCAAAGTAAGAATCGAAGTTACTTCAGCTGTTCTTTAACTATTTATTTTTTTAACTATTATGACCATTTACCAAAGTGCTTGCCCAGACATGAGCTATGTTGTAGTAAATTTATACTTCTTACATTAACTGTAATGTCACCTCCAGCTTTGCCATTCATCACAGCAGACACTTGCCTCCTTTAGCCTACTGCATTCAATCACTGCGAGACGTGAGCTCGGTGCCAGCACAGACTACTGCTGTTGATGTGGTGGATTTGGAAGTGTGTTACAATTGCGCTCCATAATCCCTTCACTGATACTTAATTGAAAGCAGTGATGTACTAAAGACGTATTAAAGCAAGCAGACCAATCAGCTCTCTGATTACAGCTGACACATACATGTTATTTGTGAGGGCAGATAAGACAAAAAGTGGCAGGAATATTTGACGCTAAAAATCAGAGCTTGAGTTCCCAGAAGTTTAACTGAATTATATTATATTCATCACTTTATATTGGTTTGCTTTGTTTTGTTTGTTTTTAAAAATTCTGGCAGACCACAGGAAAGGGGAACCAATGGCTTTGAATATAAGAGAGTGGGATGAAGGCTGGCTCCAACAGACGTCAGCACTTAATCCCCTTTCTGACACATTGCTCCCAAACTGAGGATTACATAAGGGCTGGAGAAGCAGAAGGCTAGCCTTTTGTATCATAAAGCCTGACAATTCTCCTGTATACAGTATGTCCATGTGCTGTTTGATGTGCAGCCCACATGCCGTCCATCTGTGACCAACCTCTGTGCCGTGACTCCGGTCTCCGTTGACCGCTCCCATCAGGCTCTCTTCTGGGTGGATGCATCCCCCGTATCTCTCCGGCTCTCTGGGCTACTTCACGAGAAATCTCCCTGAGGCGACTCTTGGGATCACTGGTGCCAATTTTGACTGTAAAACAGAAATGGGGAGTCAGAAAATTGGGCAAATGACATAACACCAGAATTTGTCATTTCAATCCAATGCTGACTATTTTTCCAATTTCAGTTAAGTCAGTGAGGTGGGAAATGTCACCAGTGTAGATACTATTAAAAAGCATTTTCATCTTCAATATATTCATGCCTCTTCACTCCTCCTTACTCGTCAGCAACCTCAACTCAGAGAACATTTATACTGTTTGACATATTGGGAGTGGCTATTAAATAATGACACTACATATACACAAGTTGACCTGCAGCGAACAAAGTTTTAATCGGCTCATTTAGTTAGTTGATTTTCCACAATCTCTGATTGCTTTAGTCTCATTATTTATAGGCACACTATGAACATTTCTCTGACAAAGCAAAGTGGAAACACTGACATTCAGAAGTAACTCACTCCTGTTGCACATATTCACCATGAAAAACAGTAAGAAATCACCACAATGCAAAACATGATTACTTCAAGGTTCTGTTAGTAGCATGAGATTCCAGCAACGATTCCTGCTGCACAGGTGTTTTTGCAACCTCATATCCTCTTCAGTCCCAAAAAATAAGATAAAAGAGCTAAATAATTTGACTTAACTACTCCTGCAAGCTTTCAGTACTCCCCCTCGACAACGTATCTCGAGCAACTTGCTTTCAAGTGCAATGTAGTGACACAGAACTTAAGATCAAGTATATTCACAACTTCAAAGAGTAACATAAAATCTGCAACAACATAAAAACGATGCAATTTAACACATGTAATGTTTCATATCGCCATCTATCTGATTCTTTCAAGTCAAGATGCTTACATTAAAAAGTTTGCTTCAAAATTTATGCTTCGCTGACAATGAAATAAGTGCAAAAGTGTCAGCTCTTTGGCACCTCTGTCTCTAAAAGGAGTTGTTAATTCCTTCCATTACTACCACCACCACTGGAATATTTAGTGCTACTGTCAAAATACTTTTCTTCCTTTGGCTACTAAGCAACATTTCTTGCACTCCCTTTGCATGTTTATTCATTTTGTTAAATTGAAGAAGAATGATTCCACAAGTGCTGGTTGAGTGCCATTTTTTTGTTTAGAGTAAAATAGCTTTCAAGGTGGTGGAAGAGGTCAGATTAATAATGTGTGGGAAAAACCTGTGTACTCACAGAAGAATAGATTTAAAAAAAAAAGTGAAATTGTACACATTTTCACTATATTTTGGGTTAAAAACTTCTCTCACACTGGTTGTTGCTGTACTTCTGCCCCTTACCTGGTCCCCGTCCACCACTGGTTTGAGCACTGCCTTTGCTGAGAGTTGAAAGAGTCTTCTGTTTATTAAAAGAGGCTGAGCCCAACAAAGCTTGCAGGTTCTCCTTGGTCAGGTCCAACTTTTTAGGGGCAGATACTGGAGACTCAAAGCCTGCAGAAGATAAGAGGGGAAAAAAAAGAGACAATAGATGTTACTGCTGAAATTGTATGACAACATCAACTTCACCTGATCATAAGAAACATAATTATAAAATCCACACAACTGTTCTTGATTGTGGAGGATCATCCAGTTTGGTCCAGCGCCCTGGCAGCTCTGATGGGCAGTGAGCTGCTGCCACAGTCTGGACCTGGGGCAGGGCCAGTATGGAGAGTTGGAGGAGGATCTTTGACGGGGATAAAAAGCCTCCCAACCAAACAAATCCATGGATATATAATCCAAAATATGTTTAGCCGTTTTCATCAACAAATTTTCATTACTGCCTGAAATGGCAACCAATACGGTCTGGGACTTTAGAAGGAAATACATCTATGAATCGTTTGTTTGTCTAGAAAATTTAATGTGGTTAAGTATCTGTGAATGGTTTTAATTTGTGGTTACTGAGATGCAGTCCAAAGGAGAATCTCACCCCTGTTTGCCTGTTTTCTTTCATCCCAGTCAGGCATGTTCTTAAAAAGAAAGCATGGTTTGATTCATTTATTCCTCAAGAAATATTACTCTTTAAGGAGATTATGCTCTTTTCACACCTGAAACTTCTTACTTATTGTCAAAATGGTGCTAATAATAGTTGCTGTTATATACTGTGAAACTGTCATATTCTCTCATATAGTTATTGTTCTGTGAAATCACACACTTCTGTAGTATTTTATTATTTTACTGATATCCTGTAAAACACCACATACCTTGCACATCTCCATTAACAGGGGTCTTGTAATGTGCATCATCTACAACGATGGCACCCCCATCAGGGTTAGCGTAAAAGAGGAGGAGAGGCTGGAAGTGACCTTTTATACATTTGCTGACCACATCTTTCCATTTGGAGCCAATCTATAGAAAATATACACACAAGACAATCCATGAACATTCAACTATAAACAACAGATGTGTCTGAGTAATTTATCACAACACACTTAAAATACAATCAAACAGGATTTCTTTGTATTTCAATCATTCTGAGGACTCTTAAGAGGCTTCATAATGTTGGATTCTAAAATGGGTCTGAGTATTTCAGGGCATCATGGGTATTTGTTAGTCTGCACGAGAGAATGATTCACTTCAATCTATAAAAGCTTAAAAATTGTACACATAACAAAAAAACTCTTTGCTTGAGAACCATCTGTTTTCATTTCACAAAGAGGTATCAGAAGGGTTTTGTTGTGTAAGCATAATGAGAAAGCTTTATAGCTAAAATCAGAAGTGAAAATTTTCCCCCCACAACATCTCTGGGTAAACCATGAACAAACGATCAACAATTATTTATAGAATTTAGCAGCAGATAAAAAACATATAGTATTTTCTATTACTATTACACATAGGCTAATTCCTGGGTGACTATTACACTGAGGTCAAATCACACAATCACATTAGATGAGATGTGTAAGGTGCGTGTCTCGCCACAAAGGCTCCACACAGGCAAGCTGCAGGCAAACAGATGCTTGTTTGCTCCTTAATTAAGCAAATGATGGGGGAAGAGAGTGGAGGAGAAGGTAGAAAAAGCAGAAATTGGCACAAAGATGTGGTAAAGAAGAGCCCATCCAAGTCCAACTGAAGGCAGATGAAAAAAAGAACACAGCAGGACGGATGAATACAACACAAAGACAGCTAACAGACTATGACTGAAAAAGGAAGGAGATGCGTGCTGCCTCGTATGTGAGTCTAAGTATTTGTATTTTTCGACATTCCTTAACAAGCCGGGAGTCGGGGAGTCACAGAAGTGCTGCCATGTTTCGATCCAGGTACGGACTTGGCAGCCGCTGAGCACTGTAGCTCCTCCATCACAGTCGGTGGGAGGTACGGTGTGTGTGTGTGTGTGTGTGTGTGGGGGGGGGGGGGGGGGGGGGCTG
>JAPQRP010000012.1:14877478-14900081 GCA_037367295.1 Apogon hyalosoma | reverse complement strand
CCCCCGCCCCCCCCCCCCCCCCCCCCCCCCCTGCACACACAGCACAAGCTGCTGATGGATTGACACGGAGCCAGGCAACCACTGCACCCCAGCGCTGGAGAAAATTGTGAAGACGTGAGACAAAAGAAAAGGCACGCTCACATGCTCCAACATGAAGAAAGAAAAGGGAAACAATGGCCGGATAGATTCATAAACTACAGTATTTACACATCCAAAGGAAAACACAAATGCACAAACAAAGCCCCTCATGCAAAGTGATGAAGTGTACCACTAAATGTTACAGCTCAGCCAATTCAATGAACCTGTAATGGTTTTTTACTGGTTGAGCATCGCTTCACTATTGCAGTACTTTTTGACGACAGAGTTGGGGGAAAAAATGAGGCTGATGTGGGAGGGTTAGCTGACTCTTCAGTACCATAAAGGTTTGTCAACCCAGAGGCTCATGAAGGGCAATCGATGTAACCTTTATTGGCCAATAAAGAGACTTGGTGATGGAAATAAGACTGATCTTTTCTACTTTCTGCCCCTTATTATAAAAAAAGCATGGGTTTTATCAGCTTACACTTTCAGGATTTTTACATTTTGTGTGTCAAAAGTGAATTCATGAATCTGCTTTGTGTTTTTGTGTTCATATTCTCACCTCTTTCACCGTGGCATCATCAAAGAAGACCCATTTAGCAGACTTAGTGTGGAAGGCGAAGGCACAGTAGTGGCGGCTGGAGTAGCAGATCATCCCCACCAGCAGCAGCTCTCCCTTTTTGGCATGCTCATCAGTCACCCTGTAGAAGAGCTGCACCCATACATACACACACACACAAATATAATTATATAAATATATAAAGCAATTATTCATGGGCATCAACGCTACAGTACGTAGGCAGGCAAGTGAGTGATGTTGATAGCTACTGGAATCATTTACTCCATCTGTACATAGATTAAGGTCTGAAGGAATGAACCGGCATCGATTTGACAATCAGTACGAATCAAGGTTAGATTAAATCAGTGCCGTCATAGGACTTGATGTCTTGACTCAGACTACACTGGAGAACTTCTTTACAGACAAACTAAAAAGTAATGCTAGTATAAAATCTATAGTATTAAACAGACACAGTATGAAAGTTGTTCTGTTTTCTGCACAGCCATTTCTCTGCCCACTTTCTCCATCTAACAATGAATTTCAAAGCAAATCATGGGGGTGAAGGGCTTCTTTTCATTACTCAATAAAGTCACATGAAATGCTCTCTAATGAATCAAGGCCTTTGTGGCACACTAGTGTGAGGGGGGTCCGCCAAATTTTTCTGATGGTAGGCTTTGGAAAGGCACACAAGAGAAAACTGTCAAATAAATGGCTTGAATACTTCAATAAAGAAGTTATGTAATGTGTTGAGCTTCTGAACTAACCCTGATCTGAACTCTGTAGTGATTGATTTTCTGTCCTTTTTATTTTTTTGTAGTCATGATGTGAACACAGTTACTGAGGAATATGTTATTTTTTGTTTAATACATACATATTGTGCAATTTTATGGTCTGCTCTATATGATTTTATTGACATGAAAGAATATAAACAAGTTTGTAAAACATGGACAATTCTTTTTCTTCGTCCATGTCGCATCTATTCAGCCCATGTGGTCGCTCAGACAGGCATACTCACACACCCCAGCTCTGGCTCACAAACATGAGGGAAGAGGTTTTGACAAGCTGACCAAGGCCAGCAGGGGCTTTTTGATCAGTGGCGCGAGCCAACTGGGCATTGGGTGTCGACTGCTTACGCAACGGCCTCCGACTTACAGAGAAATAAATCCCCACTTCATTTCCCACATATGTTAGGCTGCACCAAAATAAACTGACACTAAAACAACAAGAAAAACTGGCAGATGCATGAAGCATGTGTGAAGAGAGTGTTGTGATACCCTGTGGCATGATTAGCTAATTTATCTAAAAGGTCTGATGGAATGTTTTAAGCATTTGTAAATTATGTTACAATACAGTTATTTTATTAGGCTATTTAAAGCGCTGGACAGTGAAAAGGAAAATTAGCATATCGTAGGCTGCTGATGAAATTCTACTCACTGCAGAGAGACTGAGATGAGGCCCCAATGAGCGGATAACATCCTCAATGAGGTCGGACTGGTCAGAATCCCAGATGAAGCCAATGGTGACAATCTCTGGGGAGTTCATGAGGACACGTCGAATTTTAATCCTCTGGCCACAGTTGCTCTAAAAAAGAAAGACAAAGAACAAAAAAAAAAAACACAAGATTTACCAAAAAGTAACAGGCCTCTCAGGAAAAACAGTGGTGAAAGAGATACTTTTACTCAAATGCTGCACTTTATTAGTTGTGACTTTGTACTTCTATTCCACTAAATATGCAGTACAGTGCAAAAGTCTAAGGCCAACATTAGGTTTGTTTGTTTATTTAGTAAAGTTATAATGAACACACATTTGCATTTTTCTTTCTTCCAAACTGGATATAAGTGAAGTATGTACAGCAGTAAAAACAGCTTCTATAAAGTATTCAGTGCAACCTTCCTTTACACTTAACATGTCATTGACTTTTTTTGTCAAACAATATGAGATTAATTGCATTATTTTCTGATGTTTTATACCAGGTTTCATGTAACATGTTGAATCAGAGGTTTCTAATTGTTTGTGGCCAGGGATCACACTGCATAGTGTCTTCAACATTTAGAACCCTTTTAGTTCAGTTTTGTGTGTCCTTGAAGGCTGTGCACACATTTCCTATACTTTGTATATGAAGAAATGATAAATGAATATGTATGTTCATTTCAACCCTGCAAAAACAACAAAGCTAAAGGTGGTCTACTTCTTCTGGAAAGTACTGTAAATACGGTACATTTTACTCCACTACATCATCTGATAGCTTTAGGTCCTGTTCAGATTACAATTTTCATCCCAATCCTGTCTAATGACAGTTAGTAAGTTCCAAATGTGATGATTCTGAAGTGTTGCAAAAAAGGAAAGAATATGGTTTCCACTCCTAAAGACAATTAAATTCTTTTAAAAAAATCTTAAATTCACTAGAATTGAATTGTCACAAAATTTACAGTTGTTCTTCTGAATGTACGACTTTTAAACAATATGTGGTTCTCACAGGACAGTGGCGCTACAAACGAAAGATGATCTTACAGAATATGACGAATTTGTGGAAATTAAACTACCAACAGCATATGAAGAAGTCAGAATGAGCTCAACGTTACACATATACAGTAGGACAATATAACACACATTAATGCAACTGTAAAATGAATTATATATTATATGACAGGGTCCATTTTGCTGCACACTGGCATCTAACATCAATTAACTAACATTACTTTTTAATCAGACCTTCTACTTCAGGTGAGGTATTTTGACAGAGCAGTATAAGTGCTCTTACTTAATTAAAGGATTGAATACCTCATCCGCCTGTAGGAAAATATCCTAAATCACTTAGGTATTAAAGAGACTATATTGAGCCAAGACTGATACCTAAACCAAACTAGACACTTGGACCTGATTTACTAAGATCTCAAAGAACAAGTGCAAATTTGCTTGTGCTAAAAAATGAGCATGCTATTGATATGCATGTCATAGGTGATCAACTAAGATTGCCTGCACAAATGACAACAGGTGCAAAGTCTTGGAGATTGCCCTTTTAAAAGATGATTTTGACTACTGGTTGTTGTCATGTAGATAGTATACTGGAAAAACTGCTCTGGGATACGTCAGCACTGATGGCAACAGTGCGCTGGAATGATCCAGACGCAAGGAAATGTAACGTTGGAGGAGTTTTGTCATAGAAGCTATTGCATGACGCCTCCTTGTGACTAGCCCCAAATCATCTGCTAGAGGTTCTAAAATGGCATTGCTGGGTAGGCAATACGTCTCAGTTATTTTTTCTTCCATCATTCCAGAAATATTGACGCGAGCAGAAAAGATTTGTTTTCTGCATTGCCTTTGGTTGTGCCCATGCCGCCTCCTCGCAACAACTGCAGCCAGTTTTGTGAAGCTGTGCCAGTTAAAACCTGCCTTTCAGACGGGCCAAATATAGATAAAAATCAGCCACTTCAATCAGTTTCAGGTTTGGTAAATCACATTTTGCATGCTAAATAAATATTTGCATCTACTCTACTCTATTTTGCGTGTTCTTATAGAAACACCCATGTTGCATATTTATCATGGCAAACACACTAAATGGGTTGCGCAAGCTATTTTGCACATTTGAGAGATGCAACCCTTGGTGTGTCATGTTAGTAGATCAGCTTCAATGTGTTTTTGCATGCGCAGTCAAGTTTGCACACATTTCTACACGCACAAACCTTTAGTAAATCAGGCCCTTAGCTTTACAGTTCTGTTCCTGCAGTACATGGAGAATGTGTTTAACCCTTTCAGATAATGTTAAAAATGTAGTCTTAAGGTGTTGATATTTAAATAGTTGCACAGCCGACTTACAGGACAGTTTCGAAGGTCTCCCATCGAATTTGCTGCTTGTAACAATTCCCCAAAAGACTCGTCCCTCCGCTGATGCCCTTGGTGGCTAAAAGCAAAGAGACACAAGGTGAGACCGTTATTGTCAACTGAGGCATACTGTGGGAAAGTACACGTGAAGAAAAGGAGAAAATAAGTGAGGATGAACTCATGTGGAGAAAGAATAGCTGTATGTGACATAAGACACCAAAGTGAATGGCTTTGTAATAAATGTGCAGAAAGTGAAGCAAAAAAGGGTGGAGACAATGACACAGGAGTGGACAATGAGAAGAAAGGAAAGTTTCATGTTGCCTGAGTCTTACCAGAGTGCAGTGGTGGAGACATAATGAACCAGCTCTGTAAACGGCAGTGGGTCGGACGATGCCCCACAGCTACGGCACACAGACTGCAGACGAAACACACAGCAGGACGAATGAAAAAGTTACAAAAACAGCTGTGAGGTATAACAGTGAAGCCACTCGTGCCATTCTACCTATTGGATTGAATATAGTCATGACAAAAAAGAAAAGAAAAAAAAACCAAAAAACCAGCGTACACTGAAAGTAGAAAAAACACTGACTGTCAAGCTTAGTTATGAAAGCCTTTAGTGGTTGGTTGGCAGCTTGGAAGAATCCAGAAACCTTGATAATGTTAAAAAAAGAAGGTTCTTATGCCCCGACAACAGCTCTTTGGAGTGTAAACACACTGGCGTAACCATGATTTAACGGCTTTTCAACATTATCAGAGCCCCTTTCAGCCAACACTAGGCTTTCATTAGAGCTACACAGTCACTGTTTATACATTTTCATTCCCACCTCATAGTTATATTCAGTGACTTATCTGCTACTGTTCACACTTCATTTGTTATGGAGTTTCATTAAGAGTAAACTTGACATGGTGTTTTAATTGCCTTGGTTTCATTTACAGTGTGAAAACAGTATCTGGGACGGTTTGGACTTTAGATCAGACCAACAATACAAAGTCATGCAAGGCTACTGTCATTAGCAAAACAAATGAGACAATGGACGAAGTTCAACATGAGCCACATTGATGACATATCACTGTCTAACACACACCCTTCTCTAAACAAACCAAATATAAAGTATGATGATGCCACAGATGGTCACAACAGGATGTCGGTAGATCAGGTAAAACCGTTCAGTCCACTGCCAAAGCTGCAAAATGATGAACCTTAGCTCAGATTTTCAGGTGTGAAGATGTATTTATATTACTTTTTACCATTCCTGACCACCTGGAGGACTCTCCAGCTTTTTCTTTATCCTTTTAGGCTGTTTTAAAGTCACTTCTGACTAGGCTGTGAAGCCTGTCGCTACTTTCGTTGTGATTACTTCTAAACTGTTGGTTTTCTAATGACATTATAAGGCATCTGATTTATTTTTTAAACTTATCAGTTCCTCTCTGACCAAGGCAATCCTCCCTGAGGCCTTGGTTTTATTTGATGGATTGGGTGCCCTTAAGTTGAGGGGGAACAAAATCCACCAGCAGTGCCCCTAACGGATTTAGTCCAAAGGCGTATTATCTGTTGGATTCAGAGATAGAACTGGTGTGGGACAGAGTCGGAGATGGGCATCGCAACCACAGGGCAGGGTGGTGCGAGAGGTTTCCTGGAATTTCTGTATACAACAACGTCAGTGACTTATCTGTTCCTGCTCCTACTGCACTGGGGAATCTGACCAGAAACACCCTGCTTATTCCACAGGGGCGAACTAGCATCAAAACATGACGGATTGGATTTCAAGTGTCTCAGACAGTGATTCATGTACCTGTCCCTGTGTGTGTTTGTCTTTGTGTGTATGTAATGCTTAATCTGAACTCTGGCAACTTGGCTTTTCTTTTATCTAGACTGTGCAAACACACAAAAAAATCAACACATTTTCAACATGGCCTATTTTTATGAATTAACAAAGCTGCAGAAAACAGTGATGCTGTGAGTAAATGAAGAGTCTACACCCCGCTCACCTGCTCATAAAGAGTCATGGCAAACTTCTGATGCGTGATGCATGACTTAGAAGTACAGGCATCCGTCTTTTCAGGCACAATATGCAGGTGGATCCTCTCCAGTATGTTCTCCTGTAACACAATAAAAGCTCCACATAAGGTAACAGACTAAATATTCCATTTTTCCTACTAAACAATCTCAGCTTTGTGTGTCTTTTTTCATGCTGTTAATTCCATGAGCAAAGCAGTTCAATGAGCAGACTCAAGCTGTAAATCTGAAAAGAAGAAAGACTTTTAAAGTTTTCTCCCCTCTGTCTCTGTGGAGTGCTTCTGAGTTTATAAAATATTAAGGCTTAAAGTTAGGCAGAGGTTACAGGAATAACTTCACAGCCTGTTAATCTGACACTGGCCAACTCCCCTTCCCATAAATTTTCCAATGGAAACCTGCTGCCAATACATTACTTGGTGAATGCTCAAGGTCAAAGATCTGTATGGGATAAAGAATTAATATTGTCTACAATAAATAGAAATTGCATTTTATAAGCTGCAGTTTTGCATGCTTCTGAACAAGTTGCTTTTTGTGGATTTAAGTCCACTCTCTAAATTGTTAATGAGTCATTTCATATTTGACAAACGTATGGCCATATATGCCCTACTACTTTCTCATTAAGACATTTAATTCTTGTATTTGTTTATTGCATTGTTGTAAAACTGGACGTCTTAAGCATATAAACTATAATGGCCAGACAAAAATCTGGACAGATCCAAGCTGCCAGAGAATACAGTTATTAAGCACAAGTGATAAAAAAAAAAAAAAAAAAATCACGGGAAGAAAGTAAATTAACAAACAATGCTGAACAAAGAAAAAACAGTGTGAAATAACAGGTAAAAAATGCTGCAGGATCTGTTTTATATTTGGAAGCTGGAGTCAAAATACAACTGGAACAAAACAAAACAAAAAAGAGAGAAAATTATGCTGCTGTTGAGGAAAAACAAGATCTGGCTAAACAATGCTTTGTTGTTTCAAAAACAGCATGTAAAAATGATGATGGCTGCATGAAATGTACTTTTTAAAAGCACAGAAATGATAAGACATAATATGGGAGCACAAAAGGGGAGGTTCAAACGGAACCATTGTGCTTATATAACCTGTCATGATGATATTTAGCGGCAATGTGGCAGGGGTTGATGGGAGGGGAAGGGAAGGGAGGGACAGAAGCTCTTTCAGTGACCTCGCCAAACAGTTTATTGCACTGCATTACCCAAACTGTGCAGCAGGGTAACACACAAACATAGACATAGAAACTCTCCCCATACGCTAGTCCCCCTCCCTCAGGACAGGCTGGTTGCCACAGGAACTTACAAAGCACTCTGCGGCATCATCCATGAGGCCCAGCTGGAAGCGCTGCTCGTCCTTAAAGGTCTCTGCCAAGGCGTGACGCAGGTTGTCAGAGGGCAGGGCGCGCTCCCGACTGTGCTGAAACTGGGAGAAAATGCCCTGAAGAAGAAACACAAGAACTTGTTTGCACATGGGACACTAAGTCACAGAACCTGTTCAATGCATGCTGCCAAAGTGAAAAAAAAAGGAAATGGATGATTACTTTCCAGATGCCATTGTTGCCAGTTTTGGCTCTGATTGCACTCTACCTTTAATGCACAAAATATGCAAGATTCCCCGTGACAGAAGTGTCCGGGTAGCTGCCTCAGGCTGCGTCTGAAGATGTCAAGCTGCCATAGTACCTACACAACGGAAAAAGGAGAGGTCACCAGAAATATTCAAAGTTTAATTCTGGCTGAGGTACTAAATCTGTTAAAACCTGAGCCACTTGTTTTTAGTCAGGATCATTTCAATGCAAGACAAAATAATGGAGCAGTTGATAGTAGCTTCACTTACATAAAATCATGTTATGATCAGAAAAGAGCAAGGATAAGACAACATTCGTAATCATCATTTCATAATCCAATCCTTCTTTTTGTTCTTCTTTGGCTTGTTCAGTGAGTTTAAGCAGTAGAGAAATACATGTGCTGTTGGATCTGCTTAGTGTTTGCTTAACAATGCAAAGTTTGTTGCCCAAGTCTTTTGTTTTATTAAATTATTCATGACACATGCTGGTCTCAGGCGGTTAGCTTGCGTTCAATATTTGCCCATTTGAGTGCTTGTTGTCTGAGTTGTGTTCCGCTCCCTGAAAATTGGTTTTGTTGAGCTTTTAGCTGACAGTCTTCTGGTTACGAGGATGTACAGTTTATGCACTTTGCTAACATTACCATGGCAACAAGTGCCAAGTGTAAAAGGCTACACCGACTCAAAGAATCAGGGGAAAACACTGAAAAGCGTGACAAACTAGTATAAGCTCATAAAAAATTCATTACTCAGCTATTTTTCTGTTTGAATCTAATAAGAACATGTGCCTTTCTGTTAATCTGTCATCTTTGTTACTTATGTCATTTAGGGAAAGCGTATCCAAGGTCGTGACAATGTGGAGAGGGCAAGAATAAAAGCAACAAAGCCGAAAGTAATGATCATCTTCAACCAGCTCATCTGCCGTCTCACCCTCTGAGTCACCCTTCCCATGAGTGACCTCGCAGTGGGCGGTCTGCAGTAATGAAGTCACCAGCCTGTATCCCACAAGTCAAACGCAAGCCTCAAGTACACTAATGCAACACTGAAAAGCTCTGACGAATTTAGACAGTGACTAAGCTTTGAAATCTCTGAAGAAATGACGGTTACGTTGAAAAGGATGGAACAAAATGTACAGATCAGAGTAGCAGATAGCAATGAGCAGGCATTAGTTTTTTGCTGGAACCTGCTGGAAAAGGATCTGGGATTTCAGGCACCTATCTGACTGGATCTGGCACCTCCTTTAGCACAAACAAAATCTGTAATTTATTTTTGTGTAATATTTAATGTTATCTGTTCTTCCATTCTTTAATTTCCCATGGAGTGTTTCCCATAAATGGTTTGCCTGTTTATAATGGATTTTAATATGACTAGGAAAAAGTAGATAAAAAGAAAGAGAAGGCTTATGATGTTTTGTGCCATGTGAACTAATGTTTTGCAAATTGAACCTCAACAACAAGGAAGAAGCTGGCAAAATGCAAAAATGACACAATGTCTTCAATTCCTTCAAACCAGTCTGTGTGTCGTGTGCAGAGAATGTGGTATGATAATACTGACAAAGACAGGCAGAACATGTCTCTCAGCTCGCTTTTTGTGGTTGTAAACAGAACTTTCAGGTCTAATTATACTTTCTCCCTGAAGTAGAAATCAACAAACAAAAGGGAAACAACAGGGAAGAGAGTAGAGAATAAATAACAGAGAGCTGCAAGCCATAATCAACCATTTCCTAGTACCTCCCCCTGCTGCCTTTGAGTAATTGCAGTGCATGTTCTGATTATTAAATGTAAATAATAATGTGTCAGTGATTACAGTTTTGTTCAGCTGTACTTACTTTTTACAGACAGCACTGAAGTGCAGCTAGGCAATATGGGGGGGAAAAAAAAGGTTTTTTTTCTATGTTATGGACAAGTTTACACTTTTTGGGATTATCTGCTGGCAACATGAAGATAAAGTGTGACACAAAAATGCGTTCATAAAATCATATGCCTTATATATCACAATTAATGTCATCCAAGAACCTAATAGGTTGCATTGCAGGAAAGCTGTCCAGAGGAATAATCTTGATTTTCAGAGCACTCGACCTCTATTGATTTAATTCGAAATACTGTCCTGCCTTTCGCGAAAACTATCCACACTGACCTGAGTCACAAATTAAACATTAGCAACAAGTGTACAGCGCAAGTTATACCAGGATTTATCAGTGGCCAACAAAACAAAAGCATGTTAAAGTAACACCTTGTAACATCATGTTTACTAAAAACGACTGTTATTGGGTAAATTCTATGTTTAATTTTTGCAGAAAGACCCAAAAAGCTGAAACTATTAACCCAGCCTGTTTTTATGTATACACTTACAGTCACAGAAACAATTATTAAACCATCAAAAACTATAGTTATACAATCCAGTAATAACTCCTGTGTGTATCATGTGACTAAAACAGACAAAAAAGAAAACATGGAATGCCTAAAAGCACTGTTTTTGTCAGTACAATGCCATAGCTACTGATGTAAGAACTGAAGTGATTTGGGTTATTATCAAGAAAACATGGAAAATGGCTGGATATCAACTCTTAAATTAAACTCTTATGAGCTATTTTTGTTGTTATCATTATATTTGTCCAAACAAATCTACCTTTAGTTGTACCAGGCATTCAAATGAACAAGAAATTGAGGAAACAAGGGATGGTCTAATAATTTTTTCCACAACTGTATATCAGTAACACATAAAATGACGGTACCTGCACAGCACTGTTGAGGAAGCAGCTGTTTTGCCCTGGCTCATTCAGCAGCCCCTTGGTGGGGGCCAGAGACAGCATGCTCCCCGGCTGATACGATTTCCCCAGATTGCCCCCCGGCTTCCTGAAGAACTTGACCCATGCCATTGGATAGTGAGCTCTGCCTTCAGACAGGTAGGATAGTTGAACAGGGTGGGGTTGTGCTGGGATATAACCCCTGGGCCCCTGAACGAGTGACTCCCCAACAGTCTGGGGCTATGTTATTCCTCGAGCTGCAGCAGCTGCCCTGCTACACATGGGCTTCTAGTCCATTTCTGCAGCTCATGTTAAAGATAATTTATACAGCTGTGACTTTAAAGTTTATAAAAAAAAAAAAAAAAGACAGAAAAAAAGAACAAAAAAAAAAAACTCCTTGCAAAAATTTACAATCCAAGTCTCCAGTTGAGAAAACCTTCTGCTATCACAGGTCTAATATTTATAATGAGATGCATTTTGGGGTCTCCTCAGTCCTCCTGTAGTCTTGTATCTCTCCCAGGTCCACCCATCATGAAGTTTATCCAGGCATCTCTCAGTGCTGGATACCACATAAGGCAGGACTGCAAAGAAAAAAAAACACATTTACATGACATTACTCAACCTGGTACCAGTTTCTCACTTGTCCAATATATAAATACTTTCCTCCGATAAACTACTGCTGGTTACTTGTCAAACTGCAGCTTTTAGACATGTCAAAGCTTACACATTAACTTGCACAAACTGAAAACCTTTGCTCTGAACAAAGTTGCATGCTGAAATCGCACACAAACATTTTAACAAGTTTATATCAGTTTCTTGTTATGTACTGAGTGGATATTATTCTCACAAAAAGTATAATAAAGGCACAAAAGAAATGAGTTAAACAGGAGGAAAGAGTAATCAATCTCACTACAAAAACCTAAAAACATGTAGCTAGATTCACTTCCAGTCAACTGATGTCCTCAGGAAGAACAAAGCTCCAGCACAAATAGATATCTTAACATTGTCTTTTCCTGCTTTAAGTATCGACAACACCCGACCATCGTCTGTCGCCTTTGAATACTATGGAAGGCAAATCCATCAGTAATTTTTTTCAGTTAATCAATTAGTCTGAAATACATCAATAATATTGGCAATTAGCTGTCAGGAAATTACAAGAGGCTTAAGTAATGCTTTCAAAATTGTTTATCTCATCCAAAAAAAGCTCCAGAAATTGATTCATGACATCACTCTTGTCAATTATTAATCCCGTGCACAGATGAACGGAATGACCTATAGATTTACAGCAGTTCTGACCAGAATGTGAAAATATGACTGCACTGGTATTAATACAGTGCACTTTTGGTGTAGCATTAGTTACAAAAAAGGTACAGTATGTGGAATTTAGGGGAATCTAATTACAGAAATAGAATATAATATTCAGAGAAGTAATGTATAATTAAAAATTATAATTCTGTGTACTTTTACCTAGGAATGAGCCGTTTATGTCAACAAATTGAGCAGATTGTCTTTAATGGAATGGCAGACTTTAGCAGAAAACTTAAGCGTCCCACTATAAAACAAATCCTCAAACTCAAACGCCTCGAATTGAGCTTGAAAATTCCTTTTATAAATCAGCAGCTACACTTTTAGGTCCCATTTTTCTCTACTTGTCTGGCATTGTCATTCTTGTGTCACAGCTACAGCAAAATAATACTTATCTGACCTATTTTTTTTAAGCGAGTAGAGTAGGAGCAGACGTTTTAACAAATCACAAAAAAATAAATAAATGCAGTACAATTCAACTTTATAGACTATGCAGCTTCAGCAACACCACTGAATGTGCACCTCTGAAAGCAGCGCTGAACAGGCGACTTTAACAGATGAATATGTTTGTGCTGAGTGAGCGGGGGAAGGTGTGTCTAAGTTATTAGATTTGTGAATGCAACAAGAATTACATTTAGTTTAATATGTTTATTGTGATCTTTATGAGACATTCTTTTGTGCTGTTCAAAACTACAACAAAGCTTGGCCCCTGACTTTATGGAAAACTGACAGACCAAACATTCTCCTGATACCAAACAACCCACTATGAGCAACACTTCCTTTGTGATACATGGTGATTCATCCTCTTTTAGCTCCTCACACCTAAAACCGAGCCTCAAAGAATCAGCCTCAAACATTTTGTTATTCAGGATAAGAACAAAAAAAAAAAAAAATACTGCCCTAGTTCGGACAAACAATGAAACTTCCCTCGTGACAAGTCTCCAGAACCACACAAGGTTTCAGCCAAAACCAGTTGGACAACATTTCCATCCTGGTATTTCAGGAATCCTCTGTGGATGATGATGTTGCAACAAATGAACACAGAGTGCAGGTTAAGGGTAAGACCTGAAGTTTAGTATTTCTACACAAAGTTTCGAGTCATCCTCATATGATTTGACTGATTGTGTCTGCCTCTGTACTTTGCAACTGGACTCCATAGCAACAGCATTCCAAAGCAATCACTTAAGCCTGGAGTTTCTTAAGAGCTGCTGTTTTCGGATTAGTTTGAGTGCTGGAGGGGCAAGTGGAAAACTGTACGGACCTCAACAGTACACCTTTACGACTGACATCACATGCCCGTCCACGTCAAGACTCTCCATATGCCTCGACGTCGGCTAAATCTCAGCTCAAAACTGTAAATTTGCATTATTAGGTGCCAGGTCTCATTGTATTGAAAATACCAACTGAAGGAATACAACTGATAATATTATTTATTCTACTTATTAGTATAGCAGTGGTTTTAAAATCTGTCAGCTCACTCGACAATACAAGTCATACACTTCTATACTAGAAGAAATGTGTTTAAAGCTACTTTTTGTTTGCGTTGCATCTCTTAAAACTTTCACCACTGTGAACAAACCACACCAGACATTTCCACGTCCACTCCACTGAAGGTCAGTTTGATGCAGCAGAGAATGAAGTCAAAGCATGTTTTGGATTGTGACACTGCTGACAACAGCAGGGGTAAATATGGCTCTGTCGTTGTAGTCCTGGAAGTTTTATTGTGTTATGGTATCCCACTTGAAAACCTGCCAACTTCACTTATGTTAGGCCATCTCATGGTCCAAGAGAAATTGGCACACGCTGACTACAATTCCGTGAAAAGATAATACTCTGCTGCTTAAGGGCACAGAACATAATTTGTCTGCACAGTGAAATACTACCGAGCTTCCTTTATTCCCTCTTCAACAATAACAAACGGTGCGTTCTTGATTTTGTTGCTACATGGACGGCTAATTAATTTATCTCTTGCTGCCAAAACTTTTTAACTTTTTTCCAGTAACTACAGTTGAGTTCATAAATTTACATTCCCTGACAGAATGTGCATGGGACGGTCTTGGATGTTCCAACACGACAATGATCCAAAACATAAGGCCAAGTCGACCCGTCACTGGCTACAGCAGAAAAAAGTGAAGGTGAAGGAGTGTCCACCTCAGCCTCCTGACCTCAATATCATTGAGCCACTTTGGGGAGATGTCAAACATGCAGTTCATGCAAGAAAACCCAAAATCTTAAAGAAACTGAAGGTGTTTTGCCAAGAAGAATGGGCAGCTTTACCATCTGAGAAAATAAAGTGTCTAATCCACAACTACCACAGAAGACTAACATCTGTCATTAATGTTAAAGGGGTGGGGCCAATACAGAGGATCAAGAACTAGGGTATGTAAACTTATGATCAGGGTCATTTGGATAGTTTCTGTTGTCAATATGTTTTTAAAAAGAGCGAATACATTTGTTTGATAATAAATGGCATCACCAAACCTCTAGCCACAAGTGAAAAATTTTTTTTGTATTATCGTTCATATTCTCTGACAAATGGCCAAAGAATCTCAAATTCTGCTAGGGTATGTAAACTTATGAGCACAACTGTATCAGATGTTCCAGGGTTTGTTCTACATCGGGGATCATGCTGGGGCTGTAAAGCAGGACAAAAAAGTACACTGACTATGTTCAGTGCATAAAGGTTAAAACAACACATATTGGCTAGACAGAAACCTAAACCAACATTAACATTCTTACTGAATTTCAGACGGATGTTTTATATCATAATAATCCTGAAAACTGAAAAGAGATCCATCATAGTTAACTTCAACTGATTGCAGCCACATGAAATATCTGCTTTCTTGTTGATAAAGCATCCAGGTGGAGAAAATGACTCAAAGGGCTGGCCACAACTTGTCACGGAGCCAGGTTTACGTCATTACCTACTGTAAGCCAAGACAACTGTTGACACCCTTCCGTTCCAAGTCTTGGAGGTAAATTTACTGGAGGCTGCTTTTCTTTTCTTCAGGTTTAATCTACCATAATGAGTTCACTTGGAAACTAATAGACAATGAGACTAAGGCTATCAATAGGCTCAGGACCAATAAAAAGAAGTAAAAGAGGACAGACTGATTTTTTTTTTCCACATGTGAGTCAAATTTGTGTTTTTGGAACTGTACAAATCACATGGAATTTGATCTTTTCAGTTCTGATGGCCATATATGGTCCAAAATGAGATGCAGGTCTGATGCCCTGCAGTGTGACCTCAATCTCAGTCATATCGGAATTCATACTCATCATTTTTACGTCAGTCTAGATCGACAATCACCACAACTCTGCAACCTGACCACAATCGAAATGGCTGTGCTGAGCTACAGAAAAAAATAAACACAGTGGAACATAAAAAAATTAAGAGCTATTGCTAAGTAACTTCTAAATATTCACTTATGTACAACACTGCTCTGCATGTGACATCAATGCAATTTTTCTTTTGCACATAAAAAAAATGGGAAAAATCTTAGTAATTAATCTGAAATGAGCACCCAAGATTACAGCGAACACATCCTAAGTTCTTTTTTTGATTTCAAAAAGTCTCACAAAGCAAATGACTCTGATGTATGTGGGAGTATTACAAGACCTTTCATAAATCTAGTTACCAAATACATCCAAACACCCTGGAGGGTGTTTTTTTTCCCTCTTCTCCCAATTGATTTAACAGCGAATGGAGGTTTATCTTACAGGGAACATGGACATATCAACAACAGTGCATATAATATGAGATAAGGTAGAACCTGAAATTAGGTCACTGTTGCACTAAAATGTAATATGCAGCAAGGCAAGATATAAAAATCTTCACACTCCACTGAATACAATAGAAACATAAAATAGAATATGATTAAATATTAACAATGCATTTTGGTTTAAAGTTTAATTTACTTAAATATTTATATAAATAGCAGATTTTTTTTTCTTTTTCTCCTTTAATATTTCACACTGTATATTTTCCAATCTGTCTTCCCTGCACTTTATTTTTGTAACTTGTTGGTGCCAACTGTGACATTTCCCCATGGTGGGATCAATAAAGTCTTGTCTTATTTTAAAATCAACTTTTAAATAATAATATGATAGACGGTAGTGATTGAACTGGAACGCAGCAGGTTTGGTGTGATCAGATTTAACCTCACGTTATCTTTACAAGGTCAAAATGCAAATGAGTTTAAAGTTTAACTAAACTGTTAGCTGATCCCACTTTTGAAGAGTTTACATATTTAAGAGCAAAGCACATCAAAACAAAACTAGGCCAATATGACTCATAATATAACGTGAGTTAATGAAAAAAATGACAAACCTAAATCTAACAAGCAAACAAAACACACTGCCACTTCTTCCTGCTTTCAAAGGATCCCTGACCCATTTCTAACATGAATAATTCAAGAGAAGGTACCACTAGAATTTCAGTATGTTAGTGTAACTCCAATTATCTGCACGTGATGAATAAATAGTCTCACTTCTGCAGATGCATCTTCACTGCCACTGCCGCAGATAGAGGATGATGCCAGACCTGTCAGTGTGGAATATGGAAAACACCTCAGGGTTGTTTGGTCAGTTTTTATTTCTTTAAATAAATTGCAGTTGCCTTGGGCGGCGCTAAGTGAAGAATGCAGCAAAAGTGACTGTGCAAAGTTTTGGCAGGGTGAAATTTGTCTTCTGGGTACATTTGCAAGTGGGGAAAGGAGTCGAGGTATTGAAATGAAACAGCACTTTGTAACTGTGTAAAAACTTTCAACATATAGTACCAGCGTGTATGTGTATAGACTGTGCATTGTCCATAATGAAAACATTTGCAGAATCTCAGGCTACGAAACAGATAAAACTTTAAGAACAAATCATCATCAGTGCGTGACATCCACCTGTGCTGCTATTTAGCACTACACATTGTTGTTAGTATTTTTAGCTACTTATGGTATGTTAATCAATATGTAATTACATTCCGACTTCCTGTTGGTTGTAGTAGACCGTCATAGCTGCAAACACACTGTGAGATGGTCAATCTGAATTTGTGACAATGTCAGAATAAGGTCCTAAACTGTCTTACAGCCGTCTGTAAAAGTCCCTTATTGTTTGACATAGGTACACTGTTTATTATCCACAACCAAAGCTTTCATCACATTTTGTCAACTTTGGTCTGGAATGTCCCAAAAGTCACATTCTATACCTGGCTTTATCTGAAGCACCCAATCTATTCTGGACTGCTGTCATTCCAAAACAGCTATTGGCTCACTTTTGACTTCTGCGACAAGTTTTGTTTTGTTTTAGCCTTTTGGAGGTTCTAGCTTCTTACATTTTTTTGTAGACATATATGGTAATAATTACATACAATTTCTAAACTTTTAATTGGAAAAATGGTACTTTTTTACACCTAGGTATTCCACATGCTTAAGGAGTATGTGCTGGAGTATGTGCAGCACCTAAGCCCTCTTAAAACCTAAGAAAAACCTTGGTGAACTACAGCGGGACAACGTATTTATGCTACATTACTGACATAGGAAAAAAAAGATTATTTCACAATTTCTTATGGGAGCAGTGATACAGCATCCTTTATAAACAATGTCTTGTTTGGTTTTGTCAAGTAAAGTTTAGGATGGTGTCGTTGTTTTCCCTTTGTTGTAGGGAAAACGCTAAGTCTAGCACCTTCAAGTAATCAGCCAAAGACTGTGTAGTGCATCAGCAGCTGACAGGCCCAGCGAGTCAGAAAGATGTGGATGTGTTCAGTGTGAAAGAATGGAGAGTGTGACGCCATAATTTAGCTATTAGTGATCTGTTGATGGATTGCCTCATTAAGAATGATTCAATTGATCTCCTTTATATGGTGAAATAGAAAGAATCTGATGAATCAACCTGTGGTAAATTAAGTCACACTAACTCAATGTCTATAAAAAGTGCAAATATAAACATTGTAGAAACAGCAAACAGAAGAAGCAGAGGAGTATATAGAGACGCTTTTGTCCCAACAGTTTATTTTAAACACCGCCGACTGCCTATTAACTTGCACTATAGATGATGTGTCAAAGTCTATTCTCTTCTCATCAGTCCTTTAACCCTAAATATCTTTACAGGCTTTAGTTTAAATCCTAATTTATCACAAAACAGCTTCAGCATTTCACAACTTCTGTGACACTATTAGATAATCTTTAGTCCTGTCTGTTTTCCCTCAATGCAGATCAATACATCTTTCTAATGAGATGGTGCAGTATCCACCTGCATGACAGCAGAGAGAGTTCCCCCTTTAAGTCCTCAACTCGGACTCTGTGTTGATGAATTGCTTTCCTTACTGGGGATTACGTTCCGCAACACCTCTCACTCCCACGGGTGGCATTGTGTGGTGCATCTTCCTTCTCTTACTCAGGGATATTGATTTTTTTCACAATTTCTTCTTTGTATTATCCGTCACTAAATGAAAAGTGTAAATAATAAAAGTTTAACTAGAAACTAACACCTCTAGAGCCACAGGAAGCAAGACAGTTTTTAAATTAGTAAAACTTTTTCACACCTACACGGAGTTTACCCACGCAGACATGACACACCGTTTATGTGGTATTTAAAATGTATAACTAATTTTTCTAACTAACATGAAAGAACTCAAAAATAGACAGAAATGACAAACTACATCTCCCACATAACCACCAGTATGATGTTCACTTTAAATAAAAAGGATGTGAATGGTTCAGTGTGATATTTAGCTACATCTTGCAGTGAAAACTCATATCTCTCATTAAATCTTGTGTCTACTTTTTTCATTTTGCAGCTTTATACTTAAACAGACTGGGAATTGCAATATATCAAATTCATTCAAATAGTCAGGGTTTAGCTTGTTGTGAATAGCTCCTATGGGGACATTTATTATTCCAGAATAATGTAAACTGTTTGTTCCTTGTAATTTATTATTAGTGAATGTGTTTCTGTGGTTTTAAGTGACATCTTGCAGTGAAGTTAAAGATTGCCTGCAAAAGATGTCAATGTCCTCCATTAAAATTTGTGTTTATTTTGTTCATTTTGGGGTTTTTAATTTCATTAACACTACTCCACAATGAGACACAGCAGGTAGAGCTGGGCAATATAACAAAATAAATCAATTAATCAGGGTTTTGTTTACTGAAAATTATGAGGCATGTCTAAATTGCACAACTGAGCTTAATCCTCCTCAAATAAAGCAAAATTAAAACTGCAACCAATTTGTTTTTTATAATATATGTTTAGTGAATGTGTTTCTCCTTAAAGATATACTGATGAGTCAGGTTTTGTCTTCATGTAACTTGAAAACAAATAAATGAAATTGTAATACTCACCTATAACATAAAAAAATATATGCATCAAGATTGAATAATTTTAAACCCACCCACTTAATGCTGCTCATTATAAAATACCAATAGAGGAAGAGGAAGTCCATTTTTAGCTAGAAGTAGAAACACAGCAAACTCCATGGAATGACCCGCTCACCACACTAGAGTAAACACTAATGAACATACAATTAACAACAAAATATTCTATTTATGCAATTAGATCCCCCTGAATCCCTCTATATTCAAGGATCAAATGCTATATTATTTATATTACCAGATGCACAAGTTAATAGGAAATTAAGCATCAAACCTTAATGTTGACAACTAAGGGGTCAGTTACTAACCCTCTCCAATGTAGGCCCTATGAGCTAGTTTTCTGTTTCAAAGAAAGAAAAAAATAGCTCTTTATTTTGGTTCCTGTCATGCAACCTTCTCAGAAAATCTGACTCATAAATGCAGGAATGACGCCACAGTTTTGCATGACTTTATTCTAAGTATAACAGCTGACAGCATCCACTTCCACTTGACTAACACTTAAATGGTTTCTTAAAAAGTGGCGATTTAAGTACCTGTCACTGGGATCTAAATACACTTGTCTTTAATGGTGTATTGTTTATTTTCTGCATTTCATCTGAAGTGTGTGGATGCCACGTTCCGTTGCTTTATCACGTGATAGGTCAGATTTTCAGAAAGCTTCTGGTAGTCAGTGTATTTTAAGAAATTAAGAGCTGAGAAAAAAAGCATAAAAATCTAAATCCTTTGCAAAAGCAACCGCTGCCTTTAACTGAAGAAGCAATAAAATGTGACGCTGCACACTTAAACCCTTCACTAACAGTGAAACTTCCCTGTTAAATTCCCAATGGACTGCATACATGGTTCAAGCCTTCGGGCAACAATGCAGCGGTCGTTTCCTGTGTGGGCTTCCTGCTCAAAGGCTTGCCACTTCCCAGCACGCGGTCACCGTGTTCAACCCTGTGAAACTGAACAGGTCACCCACACCACACTGAGTCACCCATAATTCTTTACGGTGTCCAACAGAGGGAAAAAAAGAACAAAGCACATGTTCCAGGATCCCACATTGGACAGAGTCTGATGCCAATACAACATCCTGCTCTCGGCTCCTCAGATTGTTTCCTTAATATCCTCAGCTTGACAGCAGCTTTTCAATATTATTTCCTTGAGTTTTTTTTTTTGTTTTGTTTTTTTCCCCCAGTGTTTTTGACACACAAGTTAATTAATTAAACCCTTCAACTGGGAGCACTGTGGAAAAACCTATAACATTAAGCAATGGAGCACATAGTAAGAGAAATCCACATATTGCTGCAATGAAACAAACAGGTGCCATGGAAAGCTCGCTGTCATAACTGGTTCTTCAGCATGCCTCCATATGCTTCTCTTGCTCCTAAAGGGAATGTTCTTCCCAAACGTAAAGGATGAGTATGCATGACATCTGCAGCTGATCTCATTGCTTCTTACAGGCCTCAGACCTACTTCTCATGGATCATATGACTAGCATTACAAGTGTGAGAACAATTTACAGGATGCACATAATGGAGGTCTGTCAGTTAAAGCCTTGACATCATAAGCTGGATATTCTAAATGTTTTGAAGCAATATAAATGGGTGTGCATCAGTTACGCAATGTGAAACCTCTGAGTCCACACCAAAACATACCAGGACAGTTGGCAGCTAGCGTACACTGAGCTTGTTTATCTAAATGTGACACAATAAAATACAGGAAAAACTGCTTTTATACTTTGACAAACAAATTATATATTTTTAAAAAATGGCTTTCAAATAATTAAAAAAAAAAAGATATAGAACTGAAATGAATGAATGTGTTCACCTGGGGCCTCATTTTGGTGTCATATTTTAATATTTTATGATATAACTAAGCTAGCAACAAAAACACGACTGCGCATGCCCGAGAGTGAACAGCGAGCAGCAAATTTAGCACAATACCTGTCGCAAATAACGAAATAAGTGTTGATTTTAAACTTTTCGTGTTGGCATTTTAACTTTGATAGGTGTGCTAAGTAAAGGTAGCAACAAACAGCAGCTAACTAACGTACCGTTCGGCCTAGCCACCTGGTTTCCGACTTACCTGAGCGTCAGGTAAAGCCACATTTCCGCCTTTAAAGTGTAAACTAGATAAGTTTAAGGCGCTACTCGTGTCAAAGTAGAATTATTACGCACTCACCTAAGAGGGAATGAGAACCCACGCGTGGTAATATCCTCCAGTGTGGACGGGAGGACAGTTGGAGTATTTTGGTTGAGTTTCGAAGAGGAGGAACTGGGAGTCGCTGGTTAAAATGTACTTAAAGGGAGAGACGCGTAAAAGTACAACACCAGCCGTGGAAAAAGTGCCGTCGGGTCACAGCTGAAACTTCCCACTCCGGCTTCTGAAAGCTCGTCCCCTGTTAGAATTATCCCCGCAGCCGTGTGCGTCCACTTGCGGTATTATTCCGGTTTGAGGAGTCGTGCAGTTCTGCGGCGGTAGTGAGCAAATGGTCGCTCCTCAGTCGACTCCGGCACCTGAAATACTGGATTAGAGATGTTTTCAGTGCTGAGATGTCAAACCCCGCCTCTTCAACACTGTATTTACTGCAGTCTGCCATGCTGTACACCGCTGCCACAGCTCCGGCGCGCACACACACACACGCACAGAAAAACGCACACGCACTCCAACATTTGCACAGCGCCAACTCTCGCTGGCAGGCTCGTTAATGTTACTGGCAGGGGTTTGCAGTTTGCAGCCCGCTACGCTGTTTTGTTAGTTTACAACTCTTTTTTCCAGCAGACCTGCATCACACACGCACTTCAGAATGTGTCTCAAAGTAACTAAAAAAAATGAAAATTGTCCTTTACGCGCACATTTACGCGTTAACGGCGTATTGCACCAGGGTTGTGCGGACAATGATTAAACATGCTTTGTTCAACACTTACTTGTGGGTAAGGTAGTGTTTTTCAACCTTGGGGTCGGGACCGGAATTCAAATGGGGTCGCCTGAAATTTCTAGTAATTGATAAAAAACAAAAACTTATATATGGTGAGTTGATAGAGACAATCAAAATCCATAAAAGACATGACAAACTGTGAAGCTGACACTGAAGCACTGTGGTACTGTTTATCTGTCAAATGTTCATTGTGGTCGGTTTCAGATGCTGCAGCTCTTTCATAATT
>JAPQRP010000012.1:14801627-14875007 GCA_037367295.1 Apogon hyalosoma | reverse complement strand
ATATACATTATATAGACTAAATGTCGTCTAAAATTAATGTTTATTTGCAACATAGTATAGCAAACTATTACATGATCCAAAAAAAATTGTTTTGGCACAAAAAAAGTCTCCGTTTTAATGTCTGGGGTTGCCAGAAATTTGTGATGTTAAAATGGGGGCACGAGACAAAAAAAGGTTTGGAACCACTGGGTTAAGAGTTATAATACTGATTATCATGAGCAGAGTAAAGGGATGCGAGCCTCCTTCACCCAAACACCATCTGCCTGATCCTGTTATATAAAGAAAGGAAGGAGAGATGTGCAATCAAAGCTTTTCTCCCTCTTCTTCTGATGCATACCGAGGACTGTAATAGTCCTGTATTCAGAGCTTCTAAAATCATTATATATGACATAAAAAAATTAAATAGTTTGGATAGAAGCAGCTGACACAGTTATATCCAGGTACAAATTTGTAATAATAATAATTAGCATGTGCATATTATCTTGTCAAAAGTTCAGCATATACCTGTACATATTTTAAACCCTAAGGACTGAGATCTAGTCTTATGGCATTATTTTTTTTTATCTACATATATCACCATTTGGCATTGTTTGCTGAAAATCAGGTATTTTCTGATATTTGATTTATTGATCTTGTCAGTGTTCATAAAAACTCAGAGTAAATTTAAAGGTTATTATATCAAAGCAGAAACAACTGAAGAAAAAGTGACTTTTTCAATCTAACCCATAAAAACCCAGCGCTACTTCTGTGGCAGTTCCCAAATTAATTTTTCTCTGTAATGACCCTTTCTTATGTGATTTATCATCATTCATTTTATTGTTATTCTCTGTATTTTGCATTTGTCTCAGTGAAAGTCAGGTATTTTCTTATATTTAATTTACTGATCATGTTGATGTTCATCAACACTCAGGTTAAAGTTCAGGGTTATTATATCAGAAATAGCCAAAACTGAAGAAAAAGTGACTTTTTCAGTTAAGATATTATTAACTGAGCATAAAAATAACTGTCTTCATCCACTGTCATTGATCCACCTCCATGGGCTTTACTGGTGAATCAATGTTGTACAAGATGACGGTGTTTCCACGTTTACTACGGAGCCTCTAAACGTCCAAATGGGCCATTTCTTAAAAGATGACAAATTGTATTTTACACCAATTATTTACATGGATTAATTGAATTAGTGGGTAAACATTGTAAACCAGTAGATGGTTATGGTCACCTGTGGATGTTTGGGTCTTTATGGGTTAATTAACAGAATGTAGACAAGTGTCTACAACCACTGTAGAAGATGATAATTTTTCACTGATAGCCTGTTAATGTCCAAATGATTCACATCTGATGCCAATGAAAAGATGAGAAACTGTATTTTACCTGAATTATTTTAAAGTACTGATATGATTAGTGGTTATTTTAAGTGTTTAAAATCAGTAGCGGCTTTTGGCTGCCAGCTGTTGAGGTCTTGCAGGGTTAAATTTGATGTTTGTTGTTTGAACACACATGAAAACTTTTTATAAAATATTTTTGTTTAGTGATGTTGATCATTTGCAACTGTCATCCTGGTTTCTCTGCTTTCTCTCTTAGTACAATTCCAAAATGCAAAAGTCACTTGAAGAATTATTATTATTATCATTATTATTATTATTATACAGATCTGAGGCTGAGCCAAATGACCACTTAATGTGTGGCTAAATTCTTTAACTTTCTTCTTTTATAAACTCCTAAAATTACTATCATTTCATCTGCAACCCAGCTGGGTGTCCTACAAGCTTTGCAGAGAAGAAAAGACCCCATCTAGAAAAAAATAACAGAAAAAAAGTCACTCATTAAGGCAAAGGAAACTGGACCCACTGATCAAGTGTGCGGTGAGGGGTTGCAATATATCAGCGTGGCCCAGCCTTTCCCCAGGAAGTACTTGAAAGAGCCCATTGAAGAGACAAAACCATTTCCCTCCGCACACATTTCCTCAAGGGACATATAATGCTTCCTCTTAAAATATAGGAAAGCTAGAGAGTGTGTTAATAATCACTTTGAGTGATGTGAGCTTTAATGCACTTGGTGACAAAGTACTGAGACGACCTGGTCACTGTGGAAGAAGATGAATGTGCGTTTCATTGTGTTTAGGACAATTTATATACTGAATTTTGGAGAAATTATTACACCATAATACATAAATTGAAATAAAATTAGTTTTCCAACATTTCTCAAAGGATTAACAGGAACTATTTTTATCACTGTGTTGCTCAGGGCTCACATAGAGAAGATTCACATTATGATATTGGACATTCCTAGCCAGCTGCAGGCCTCCCCACTTTGAAGTACTGCCACTGAATATCTTATATTCCCTCTAAATTATGGATCTGACAACTCAAGCATATCAGGTTTTTTACAAGTTCCACAAATGTACAAACTTTTTTTTTTTCTGACCTTGGTGGACAGTTTCCAATCCAGTTGCTGAATCTGACAAATTGTGCCTGATCAGCACGACTTTCTCTTGCTGAGCCAAAAGTGTAAAAATGGCTATCATTGCACTGACACTTCATTGCCTGAGCAGTGTGAACTGCGGATGAGATCTTTGGAATAGAGGCTCTTTTTTTTTTTTAAGTTTTTGGATCATTGATGTCTATTGATGTGTCCAAAGTGTTCAATCTTACATAGTTTAAGTATTTCAATTAGGTTTTGCCAGTGCTGAATTGGACATTAACTTGTCTTAAACATAATCTGTCCAGCAAACCATTGGTCCTACACAAGCCTGATTCAGTTGTGAAGGGCATTTTAATTTAAGATTAATTAGCAAGACTTTGCAAGCTCTGCAAGCAGACTATGCACACAGTAAATGCCCCGCTGAGAGCTGGTGCCACTGCCCTGGCTTCTCACCTTGAGAAAGCCCCAATGAACAGCATGAGATTTGCTGAACACAGTGGATAAACAAATGACAAAGTTGTGCCCTTTCTTACCCTCCATAGCCATGTTTTTGTGCTTTAACCAACACTAAATCCGGTTTAATTTTAATGCGATAGCAACCATTTATTCATCTAGTTTTCTGATTCTGTGCCTTTGTAAACTTTATGAAAATGTTGCTCTTGTTGGTAAGTGATGGACAGATTTATTGATCATTTAGACTCGGTCACTGAGCAGCTAAATTCCACTTCACCCTAAACATGCTGTGCCATTTAAAGTGGGATATTTTTAGCCCTGTTGTCTGTTAGCCTTCCAATCCATACTTACTGTACTTTTTAGCCCTGAGACACATGAGGAAAGTGGGGTAATGATGTACAAACCATACAGTTTTATCCCATCCTAATACATGTTCATAAACTTCACATGGCTTATTAGAAATGATGGTGTATATAAACAAAAAGTACAGCTGCCTCTACAATTTATCTCATCTTTTGTGGTAACAGCAGATGCAAAATCTAAGTGTCTAATTGAAATGTAAACTTAATCTGCTCCTGTCTCAGCTTGAGTAATAATAAATGTCCTAGTTTCAGTGCATGTTTGTGCACGCGCATGAAAACTTGCATGTGTGGTATCATGGGAAATGCAAATAATTCACATGGAACATCTTGTCCTGGTGAAAAGTAATGTGAAGACACACACTGTCCCATCCATGCACACAAACAAAAACAAATATAAGCAATTTGATAAGAATACATAAGTTCTTGTTCCCACCTTTATCACACTGTGTCACTGACAATCAAGGCTACATGTCTCTGATTAATCTCCCATTTTACAAAAGAAGGCTGAAAAAAGTGTACAAAATGTAGTCAGTGAACAAAGCAAAGCTTGTATATTCTGTGAACACCATTTGTTGTGTTGCTATTGAATTACAACTAATGAGCAACCAAACAGAGGTGAATGCCCTGCTGTTACGTAAGAGATTAGACATGGTTGAACGCAACAATGGGGGCCACGGGAGGTAACGCCTCTGAAGCAATTCGTACTATATTTAAACCGGGATTAAAATTCTGTAATGATGAAATTAAAAACACTTCTCAGGTTGCCTGAGAACAGTTAATTCAGCAGTTCTTTGTTTGTTTGAGACATCTGGAAATTCTTTTAGGTTCGGACACATTTCTCAAGTAATGGCCTGTGCAAAAGTAAAAAAAAAAAAAAAAAAAAAAAAGATAGCTGAAAATCATTATTAAACTATGCCTTGTCAGCACTGTTACGCACTGGCATGGTATTTGCGTTCTGTCATGATGACTGAGCATTACTACAATCACAGCATGATACAACAGCATAGATGTATTTCGTAACACACCATGGGAGCAGATGAGAGATTGTGTCCATCTAAGAGGACCAACTCTGTAAATAATTCAGAGCTACATCAGCATTGTGTATTTTTTTTTTTCCCCTGAAACTCATTTTTATTCATTTATATTTTCTTTCACACCACCTAGTTGGACGGTGCTCATTGTTTTACTGCAGAAAAGTGGATGACATAGGCATCATTTTTTTGGCAATTGACCATGTTACATTAATTCTGGAGTGCAGCCAAAGGGGTGACTGTGATATATTTCACTGCTGTGTTTGCTGTATCTGTGGAGGCTGCAGCGCACAGGAAAAGCATGCTATCGCCTCAGTCCTGTCCGTTAGGGAAAGTAATACCCCTCAATGACCAAGATAAGGCATATTAATTATTCTTTCCCAGCAACACCATTAAAAATAGACTATTCCCTCCCTATCTTGACATTAAAGGCATTTAAAGCTATTTTCTTCTTGTCCACTGCTATGAGGGATGATAAAAAGCATTTTATGTAACTTAGAAGTCTAAATTACTTGTTTACTAGTGTTGTTAGCACTCATGACTTAATGATTCTTCACTAACTATTAACCAAAGAGGGGATGTTAACATATATTGACCAGTCAAGACTATGGATGAGCCCCCTGAGGTAAAAGTCTGGGGCTGGATTATTGGGAGAGAACACAGCTCTAATTAGTCTCAAGGGCTTTTGTAAGTAAACAGGAATGCAGTCTTGAATGTTCATTTGTCCAAGCAGGCTAATTACTTGCTCAGCTTTGTGCATCCTTCCATAAAGTAGTTTCTACAGTGGTCAGTTTGCATGTAGTTAACCTCTCTGCACATGATGAAATTGAGTGCACAGTCATTTTCTGTACATATTTACAGCCTACGATCATAGATTTAGTCTGGCATTGGGCTCCAGTTAAATAATACCTACTCATAGACAGGCATAACACGCCCACAGTTGAACAGGGATCGTAATCAGCCCCCCACCCTCGTGCAGCCCGCATGATGGATTGAAAATGTTCTCAGAGTGAAACATACTTCAGCCCATTGCGTCATTTCACAAGACTCCAGAAGTGGAATGTATGCCCCGTCACCCTTCACCTCACCTCGGTGGCACCCTCGTGATACTCTACTGACCTCTGGGATGCTTCATTTTCACACATATTTTTAGATAACCCACCAGGCTTTGCACTTTACTGTGGGAATGGCCACCTGCTGCACACATTCATCAGTTTAACCAAGTCTAAGTGTACCGTGTCATCAGATAAAAAAGATGTATACTCTAACTCACTGTAGATTAGCTCCGCTTAGCAGTTATTTCTGGCTTTTCACCTCAGGAGATTATTTTAAAAAATATTGCAAGGTTAATCCCATATTTCCTGTGTGTCTGAAAGGAATGTGAGCATTAACTACATTGAAAATCTATGTGTTCTTTTTGTGGTTGCTGAGATTTAACTGCTGCACACTGGAATGACTTTACTGGGAGTATCAGCAAAACAAAATACAAATTAGAAACATGACTAATTATGACAGAAGGTGGATATTTTTGCAAAGAAGATAAGATAGTCCTTTATTAGTCCCACAGGGGAAATTCCAGATTTACAGCAGCAATAGTGGAGTACAACAAAGCACACAAGAGCAAAAAAAGTGCAAATTCAAAATTAAAAACAAGTATATTACTAAAGAATATTACCAATGTTGCACAGAAGCACATGCATAAAAACACAAGGCATGTTAATATGATCCACTGTTTAAGGAAGTAGACACAGATAAGGACTTTTTAATATAATCAAGACTGAATAAGCACTGAAATTTCATTAGAATAATCATAGTTGCTCCTATATCTGTCCCTCTGCATCACCAAATCTAAAGGATGACTGTAAAGGGATCTAGTAGGGATCCAAATTACATTATGGAAAGAGGTTTACGTTAATGTTTTCACGTGACAAAAATAACTCAGATCCTGTGTTTCATTAAGTCCATGAGGTTCAATTCACAAATCATTCAATTCACGAATGTCTCTTTCACTATACCTTCAGTCACATACAAGTTTCTATGACATCACAGTGTTTTCTCACTCAGCCCATGCATGCTTAAGAAAACACATGCAATATGGTTGTTTGTGTGGCTCAACCTTGTAGTGGTATCCTGTGTCAGCACCAAACTGCACATTCAGTGTTTGGTGCTGTGTGTGCACATGGAAACCCAAGGGACCGTAGCTTTAAAACATGAGCCTGGAAGCAACAGCAGCAGAATCTGTGTTAACTGCTGATTAAGATATTGAGGGCCAGCTGCTCAATAATAAAATGAGCTCAATCACAGAGTATAAGACATGATTATTTACACTGTAGTTGGAGTTGAGCACTCTCACACTCTGCACCTGTTGAACACAGACAAAAGAGAGTTTGTTCCCATTGTATTGTTGCACAACAAGTGGTCACTCCAGTATTAGATGATACCAATCAGGGATTTGTGTACTGACGCTCTCTTTCCAGAGGCAGTTTCCTAGAACTATGCTACATGCTATAACTTTCCCTGATGCTCTTATCTAGAGTGATTTAGTAGGACTAAGCATGGACTGGTTTAGTCTCCTGCTCAAGGACACTTTGACAGCAGATCGCTGCAGATAAAAACCTAAAGCCCTCTGTATTGACAGAGTGAGACACTTAAACCACAGGGCTGCCCAGTCAGACAGAGAAATCTGTAGCCTACACATTCTCCAGGGTCCAGTGTATACTGTGCCATGTCATGCCAAGCCAAACATGCCTGAGGGGAAACTGGTTGGAGTTAGACTAATAATCGAATCGTCTGGCTCCCTGACCCTCAGCCTACGCTTCAATCCCTGCCAGTAATATTTCCGTTGTTGCATTTTGATAATGGTTACAGTCAAAGTTCAAAGTGAGTTCATGCCTGCCCTTGATAAACACTGCTCCATATTTGCTGTGGTACTTGGCAGAGTTACTATCATGTCGGATGCTGGGCGGCGTGCTGTACGCACCGTTCTCTTGAAGAGGCTGGTGAGAGGAATTCGACAGGGAGTGGCACCAGGAGTGAGACATTCCAAAGGGTCTTGGACAGAAGCTAGGAATGCTGATGCCAGACTTACTCACATGGTTCAAGAAAATCTGAAGGCATTTCCTAAATAATTTCTGTAGACAGAACAATAGTCAGTAATTTTCACAAAATTAAACACATCCTTCCCTCAGACAAAGCTGCATTGGTGATCCACACTGTGTTTAGATCTGAAAACAACAGGCACAGTCTGACATGATTCTCCAGTTTTTTTTAATAGAATTTTCTTTTAAACCATAAAGTCCCACAGAACCACCAGTGACCAAAACCATCCACTGATCTTAAATGATTAATATCTGTTGATCCATTAATCCTATCAATACATGTAAATAATTCACTTAAAATACAGTTTGTCGTCTTTTCATGGTCATCAGATATGACTCATTTAGATGTTCAGAGGCTCAGTAGTTACTGTGGAAACACCGTCATCTTCTCAGCATTGATTCACCAGTAAAACCCATAGAGTTGGATCAATGACAGTGGATGGACACACTGGGTTTATGTTCAGTTAATATATTTTACTGAAAAAGTCACTTTTTTCATCAGTTTTCTATGTTTTTGATATAATGACCCTTAAATTTAATCTGAACTTTTATGAACATCTACATGATCAGTAAATTAAATAGAGGAAAATACCTGATTTTGACTGAAAAAATGCAAACTACAGAAGATAATATTATAATAAATGGCAATAAATCACTCATGAAAAGTTAAATACAGAGAAAAATTCATTCAAGAACTGCCACAAAAGTAGCACTGGATCTTTATGGGTTAAATAAATTCCTGTAGATGCAAATACAATTGTATTGAATTTGAGAAATATAACATTTTATTCTTGAAACACTGCTGATTCATTTTTCATCATTGGCTATAATAAAATATATATATATATATATATATATACACACACACACACACACACACACACACACACATATATATCAGTTCTGAATCTGATTGCATGTAGTCAAATTAGAGCAATACCTGCTACAGGTGACATATTAACAGCAGAAAAATCCCACCTGCGGATGGAAATGTTCCAATGGCTCCCTACCAAAAATAAAAGAGCAATTTATAAAATTGATGCCAAAATCTAACTTGGCTGAATTTTCTGATGATAAATTAGATTACAAAAGTAAGGCAAACTGGTAGCTTATGTTTTGTGATAGTGTTACAACACCATAGTGTCTAAAACACAACACTTTCACAGCCATTGACAGCTGTAGTGTGAACTCTGACCTCTAGTAACTGAGAACTGCCTGTTTTGATTTGCTCATCCTGAATGTCCATTACTACGTACACTACAGTGTCTGGGCCATCTTCAGCTTTGTTGTTTTTGCCAGGTTGAAATGAACATACATATTTTTTTTCCCATTCTCTTTTCATTAGATACAAAATACAGGAAACATGTGCACAGCCATAAAAGACAAACAAAAACTGAACTAAATGGGTACTAAAGGTTAAAGTCACTATTTAGTATGACTCTTGACCCCATGACACGAAGCAGCACAAACAGTTAGAAACATCTGACATGTGTTGAATGAAACCTGGTATAAAACATCAGAAAATGAATACAATAAATGTCATGTTGTCTGAACAAGAGTTAAAGATGTGAAGTGGAATGTCACACTAAATACTAGCACTTCGGTTTGTAAAAGATGTTTTTTTTTCCTGAAACTTGTTTATGCTGCTGTACATAATTACCAAATATCCAGATTGGATCTTAATACAGACACTGAGAAATACATACTGTATGTGTGGTCATTAAAACTTTAGTAAACCAACAAACCTAATGTTGGACCAGGACAGTACTATATGAACAGCATGTATCTGTCCCTTTTCTTTTTCTCATAGTTTGATTAACAAAATTCATCTTTAAAATAGTCAATAGACATAAACAACAATGTCAGTCTGACAGCAAAAAGTTACATTGTTCGATTAAGGGTACCAGCGGTTGTATACAAACAGCAAGTTTTTGGATTTAAGGAATATTTCACTTTGATCTAATGCTCAATAAACACTTTATTACAAAGAAAATGATTAATATAAATGCAAAAAAAAAAAAAAAAAACACACACAAAGATATGCCCTAAAGAGGGAATGTTTTATGAACTTACAGCATTTTGCTTGTGCTGTTCTTTTTAAAAGCAACAAATTTCAGCTTAATAAGTGTGTTTCCTTAACCTTGTGATATCTGGCTTGAATTCCATGTGCACTATGGTAATAATCAGAGACACATGAAGAGCAAGTGCAGCCTATCAAGCAGTTCTCCCATCAATCCCAACACTGCTCCTTCGACTCGGCATAGCCAAAAGGTGAGAGACACATCAGTCAAGCCGCTTATGTCAGTGAAGCAGATTTGATTTGTCAGGCAGCGTAACCTTGAGGTGTGTTACAGTGTCTCACATGTATCTTTGGCCTCTCACACGATGCGATAAGTGATGGGTTTGCATACGACCATAGTACACAGGCGCAGCATCATTCACTCAAATGAGCCTTCAGTGTAGCTCAGACCAACTCAGTGTGAAATTATTACCAAGAGGCATGTTGTGGGTTGTGCAGCAGATTTGCATTTATGTCCAAAAACCAACAGCCTTTGAAAATTTGTATTACTTTTTTAATGTCAAATTTAGGTACAAATGAAACTCACAAGCAAAAATTAGAAAACTAATCATGTAGGATTTGTTATATCTCATTTAATTGAGAGAAAATTATGTCTGTAACATAAAATACATTCATATATAACAAATTGTTTATTGCAGTTGTGCTTCTGCCTGCTGTACAAGAATTGTATCGCTGGAAAATCAATGGAAGAGGCATACGTGTTAATTGAAGCAGTGACACCCACCGGGACACTTTCTGTCACCCTGACTCTGTTCTGACCCAAACGTTACCCCTCCCACATTAACCCTGGGTGCAGCAACTAAGTAGACAGCATCTCTGTGTGACTTCATTACGAGTTCAGAGGTCCTCTGACTCAGGGATGAGCATGGACTCAAGGGAAACAACAGGGAGGGAGGTGGACCCCCCCGTTGACACCCACCCCAGAGCAGATCTGTTGAAGGAGGGTCGTGTTGTTTGTGCCCCGTCTCCCTGGAGCTCAGGGTAGTCGGGGAGGGCTTCCACTGGGAGGGCCTTGATAGGAGCAGGTCCGGGTGCTTTTCCGAAGCCACCGAATGGGGTTGCCACCCTGAAGGTGACAGACTGGCAGTGTTAACAGAAGCTGTCATGTGCTAATGAGAGGGACTGTAGTGACAATTGAAGTGATGCAACTAATTGAAACAACAAAACTCGGACAAGGGCGGTTATGTACAAATTGTTCAGTAAAAGTACTTGAATACACACATATTGGATTCATATTATTCCTGGATTAATATGTTGTATTTTACTGCTGTGGATGTTTGAGGTTGAGCTCTTTTTAATTACTGTAATGTATGCAATTGTTTGCATCAGTGCTGTCCAGCAAGAACCATATCCAAAAATCTCATGCCTTTTTTCAACCTTTTTATGATGTATTTTCCAGCTTAAAAGTATATTTTGCATTTTTTTGCTTAGCTCATTGTAACTATTTCTGCTATGCTGTTGGTATTTTTAATCTATGACTATCAGCATCATATGCTTGCAGCGTTGGTTTACCATTAGAGCCACATTATGAATAAAAAGTCAAGTTTTCATCAGCTGAAAAAGATGTATTTGTGACAATGCATTTTACTGCAAATTCAAGAGGCTCTTTAAACAGTTTATTCAATATAAGAAGCAGCAGAATTTTCTAAAAACATAAGGGGGTTCTTAATCACATTTTTTTTAACATATGTAGAGTTATGTGAAGAAAAAAGTATTTCCTTGTGTTTATTAAAGTAGACCTAAAAGATAGCCTATATGAAATGGAAATACTCAAGTACCTCAAATCTGTGCAATACTTGAGTAAGAGTATATAATACCATTTGACTACATTACTACACGACTTAAATTACTAAATACAATAATTGTTTGGGTATATAACACGGACCTATGCTTAAAAACATGTTTGCCTGTTGTAAACTGTGCATTTTCTAATATTTTACAACTAAAATTAATGTACTTTACCTGTTGAAACTTTTGTATCCAGGTCGGTCGGGCTGGGCTTCTGGCTCAGGCATGCTAGAGATGAGAGTGTCAGCCAAAGTGGGGTCGTTGATGATCGCCTGCTCCCAAGGCGAATGGTAGGACTTTGGCACAGCCGTTCTGTTGAACTTCTCCGGAGGGATGTCTTTCAAAGGACCTCCATAGCCTGGGTGGGTTACACAACACAGACAATGACAGTTCTGAAAATATATTTCCTTAAATCTTTCCTTTATTTATCTTTACCAGTCTAATTTTGAGCTCCTTATTGTCAAAGTTGCTTTAAAATGTTGGTTTAAGTAACTAGGAATAACACAAAAATGAGTGAGGGTATTTAAAGCCAAATAAAAAGTTAATATTAACTTAAATGCATTCCATTAAAATATCTTCCATATTTCTCCTTCAGCCCATTACTCTTTGTTAAAGTTCACAGCACAAACAAAACACTGGGCAGCCTCCCTCTGTGCATATGTGTGTGTCTGTATGTGCAAGGCTGCATGTATGTCTCTCAGTTTAGGGTATGTGTGTTGATGGCAGAAGCCTATCCAAAGCACTATCCTTCAAACCCAGCGCTTCACTCAGGGGGTCTTGCAAGCTGCAAGCATTACATAACACGGGGCGTTGTGTCACGTCCTAGCCTCTCACAATGAACAATCCCCCTTCCTGAGTTTATGCTTTTGCCCTGAGGAGGAAGCAGGAGAGTCCAAACAGACCTGCAGGGAAGTTTACAGTTTTAGGGGGAATCTGTTACAAAACACTGTGCAAAAGATTTTCTGAGGCCACAGAATATTGTTCTTGCAACTGGATGTTTTGGCTGTGTTGATATTTTTGTGGGAGAGGACTGTCATACAGCCAGCTCTGTATAATCTGTGGAGATGAAAGGATCCAAAAAAGCTCCGGAAAGAGAAAGAAAGACACCAGCCCAGTTTGTATAATATATGTTACTTTTCTCTGTGTCATAGAACAACTCAAATGTACAAATAAGGGCATTTTGACAAAGTTTCCCCAAGTTAAAAACACAGCTAATTACCTCTACATCTCAAGCATATTTTGTGGTCACTTATGTCACGGTAGCAAATTTTTTTCCTGTCCCGAACATGAAACATGATCTCCTAGATAGACTAGAGGGCTATTTTAAGAGTTCTTACATTCGATACCTAATGCACTTTGGCCTGATTTCTGCTACAGCTGGAGTGACTTCATTCAGATACTGAAGGGCTGCAGTCGGTCCTAAGCTCAGAAATAACACCCCACCACAGACAAACTCAGCCTCAAATCAGGTTTGTGTCAAATGTGCAGAACTGAGACATGAGGGTGGATGTGAGTGCTAACTAAACTGATGGTAGTGGTGGCACGAGAGGCAAACAGGAAACACTTCCCTTGGGTAAAACTCAACAATTCTTAAGATGGTCAAAGCAGATTGGAACGAGGAGAGGTGGAGTGAAAGAGGGAATGTGGAGGGGTGGACTTGAAGCAAAGAGTGGGACGATGGAAAGTGTGATAGAAGGATAAAAGACAAAGAAAGGAGACAGGCAGTGAGTGGAACAATAAAGAGACAAATGTGTAATCATATTCTGCCTGAGGCTCAGCAGATTCCGGGCATGAAAAAAATGTTTGCCAACATGATCAAAGCTTGAGTAAGCACACAATAATGAGAAAAGACTGAATCCTTAGCAAAAGACTGCAGATCCACTGCTATGAGAACACGTCAACATCGTCTACGCATTTGATGTATTCCTAATGTATATTAAAAATAACACAACCAAACAGAGCAGAATATAAATAGATCACATAAATGAAGCCTAAAAATTTAGAAAACAAAAAGGTCACCAGATGTTACTTGCTTTGCAGATCCAACATTAGACATAATCACAGCTCCAGTGGTTTAAAACGCGTTATCAGTGTCACCAGTGTTACCTACCTGGGGCGATACTGTCTGGATTTGGCACCATTTCTTTGTCTGGTGTGCTGGATGCCTCCTTGGGTGGCTGGTCGTCACCCAAGTTGTTCTCACCACTTTGTCCATCTGTGGCATTACCATTCTCAGTTTGAAAAATGGCTGCGCTCTAAAAGAAAGACAGAAGCATCACAGATCAGAAACTTACTGTATACATTAGAGCAGTGTTTTTCAACCTTGGGGTAGCCTGGAATTTCTAGTAATTGATAAAAATAATAAAAATGACTAAGAAATAATATTTTTTAATGATTCAATATATTTTTCATTATAATCAAAATACCACACACTTTTCCTATAAAATCAAGTTCAAATAAAATGCAGGATTTAATATCTGAGAGGGTACATCTTGATTGACCCGATCATGTGACTGCGTGCGTTACTATGCTTCATCCTACCCAGACACAGTTGCAGTTAGAAAACTGGACTGAACAGAGTATATGTATGTATATTATACATTATATAGCCAAAATGTCATCTAAAATTAACTTATTTGCAACATTGTACAGTAAACTATTAAATGATCAAATACAAATTAATTTTAGCAAAAAAACTAAAAGTCTCTGTTTTGAATGTCTGGGGTTACCAGAGATTTATGATGTTAAAATGGGGTCACAAGCCAAGAAAGGTTGGGAACCACTCACTGCATTAGAGCTACTTTTCTTTATAGGTTTAAACACTATCTTATTAAAAATGCATGCACTGTAAAGCACACTTTTGTAGAATAGTTGCTTTTTATTGTAAGCAAATTTCCCTTATTTCCGTGCTCTTATTACTCATCTGGACTCAATGCACTGCACGAACCTCTAATTTGCATGTTTCCAAACAACAACAAGCAACAAAACTTCTCCCATGTTTCCTCGGCATTAGAAACATTGTTTTTTGGGCCAGGAAGAAAAGTGCTGCCGCAAAAGCATCCAGCTTTCATCCCACTGCAAGATATTTATGATGATTTACTCCAGGACTTCCTCAGGAAATGTTGACAACTTGAAACAAAATCTCTCCGTTGCCCTGAGCAATAAACAAACCCGAGATATGCAAGTCCTTCTCACTTCAAAGATTGGGAGAAAAACTTCCAGTGAGTGTAATAATTACTTTGGGAGGGCAATGTAAAGCACATAAGGCGACTGCACAACTACATGAAAAAGGATTTAACTAGTGCTGATAATTAATTAGATCAAACAGGGAGAAACTTGGTTAGTTTATCTTGATTTAATTTTGGTGAAAGCTTCAGCACATAATTTGCTTAGCTACGTGTGACCAGGTCAGACTAAGATAAGTACTGCTGGGAAAAGAAAATGCTGAATTGGCCTCTTGCCCATACATACACAAAGGGACATTAATAAAGCTACTTATGACCAGCTGTGAGACTTTCACAAGTACCATTCTGCACCCATGTCTAGGTCTCCAGCACGAGTCAAATAAACACTTCAAGCACTTAATCTTTCCCACAAAGGCTCAGTCAGGATGTAAGGTATTATGCAAGTGTTTTTTATATGATAGAGAATAGAGACGTGGTGAAAATGGATAGCTCTGCATTGAAAGGAATTGTACAGTCAGCAAAAAAAAAAAGATTTCTAATGTTTTGCCACCTGTTTGTAGCTCTTCCGTTTACTTTATACTGGACAATACTTCCCATATACACTCGCACACGCCTGCGTCAGTTTCTTACATTGAGCTGCTTGTTGGTTTCATTCTGAAAGCTCTCAAAAGTGTATTTTTCTGAGCGTCTCTGGCGCATTTTGAAGAGGCGGGAGCCCCGGTTTGAGGCAAGAGACAGCTCTTCCAGCATGATGTCCTTAGGCACATTCATTTTCTTCCCAAGATCCATCTCTATATCTGGACATGAGAAGACAAAGGAAAGACTTAGGTGCTTTATCTGTATGCAGTATATACTAGCACACTGATCAGATTTATGACAAGACAGCTCTCTTGGTCTGTTCCCTATACTTCCACCTGTCAGATGTCTTTGAACACAAACAATGTTCTACAGGAAAAACCCCTGATGCAAAAAAAAAAAAAAAGCCACTCTACATGTATTGCTGACTTGGTTTTTCTGCCAATATGATGAACGACGAATTATCTCCCCTCATAATCCACTCATGTCTGCTGCTTGTTTTGTGGTTAGCGCCACGTGCTAGCTACTGCATACTGATCATGGAGATGTCACCGGCCAATATCGAAGTGTTAGCGTGTAATTTGCCAGAATATCTTTCAGCTGTCAGTAGTCCTCAGACCCTCCCTATCCAACAGAGTAGACAGTTGTCCTCACCCTGAAATAGCATGTTCAGAGGACAACGACAAAAGGATTAGTTACTTTGGCTCATAAAAGTATTCATTTACTTATTTATAGCTGGGGTCGTAAAAGGGAAGTTTGGCAAGTCCTGCACTGGGCCCATTCTGTAAAGTGAATGTGTCAGTGTCTGTGTGCATGTGTTTACAGTGAATTTAATATGTCTAGAATTAAAGTAATGGTGTTATATCCGTGTGTATATATGGGGCAGGGGATGAAAGGAGTAAATTATGGAGAGAGAAGATACAACAGAGCTCAGAATACCTTCCTGGGCTAGAACCTCTCTACAGATCGCTGCTGCCTGCATTTTCCTCTCCTGGGTTGTCATGGTAGAAAACTGTGACATGGTTGCCCCTAAGGAGACAAGGATGAGGCGTAAAGTCACAGGAGACAGCACACATCAGTACAACCTGTTCAAATACACATGTAGACACAATACAAAGAGGACACAGCTATATGTTGGCCAATGTATTGAGCAACACGGGGCGTCTATAACATGCACAAAGACCGACAGAAGCTGATAGAATTTATTGGAGCAGTGAAAAGGGCAAAGTTAGCACATCCCTTTAAATAACCTTGGGCTGTTAAACGCCAAGCACATGCTCTTCAGACATGGCAACCAGCTGTGTCAGGGGGTCTGGGAATCAATATGTTTGAAATTACCCAAGTGGGCTGAAAGGACACAGATAGAGAACACAGTGCTGTCACAGCAAACACGTGGGGAAGACATGGAAAAAAAAGCACAGCAGAAACTTTACACCAAACACTCAGTCAACACAACACAAATGTTTCATCCTGATCCAGAGAACTTTTCAGGAAACCAAATGGTACAAAGGAACAGATTTGCAAAAGCGGGAATCTGTTTAGCATGCAAATCATGTTGAAAATAATTAGTTTTGGCTCACCACATAAAAGATATCTTTGCACTGTTTACTCTTAGATTCTATAAATTCACTTTCCAATTAAGTTTTTACCATATATGGTCTAAAAATGAAACTTTATATGTGATAAGGTCAGGATAGATTAATCAGAAAAAAAACAAACAAACAATAAAAATATGTACACATTGGCTATGAATTAGTTTTTAATTATGAGAAAAATGAGCAAGGAAAATGTGACAGGATTAACTCTAGTGCATGCTTGTTTTTAAAGTGTGACATTAGAACTGGACGGTGAATCCACGGCACACCTGTGGAGAGGCTCATGTGATGGCTTACCTGTCCTGAAGGACTCTGAGGGGAGTCTGGAGTTGTGCCTGTCTCTTCAGAGTAGGAAGTCAGAAAGGTGAGAGGAGACAGGGTCAGACTGGGTGGTGTAACCTGTGTGGGTGCTTGCGCTCCAAAGCACTGGAGCTCTTCATGGGGAGGGTGGGCGAGTGGGCACGGAGGGGGCTGTAGCCTGAGCCCAACTGAATGAGTGGGTGGGTGTCAGTTTGTCTGTTGTCATTGGTATTTAGCTCACAAGCAGAGGGGGGGCTAAATTTAGAGCCCTACCACTACTGCTCCCCTTGCATCTCTGTCTGTCTGCCAGTGTTATTACAGTGGATGAGGATGATCTATACATCCTATTGTTGCTTAATTTCTATATTCAGCATGACTGCCTGAGAATGTGTTTTAGCTGTGGGGGAAAAAAAGAAAAGGGCTGACACTCTTCAACGCTGACAAACTCACTTATAATCTGCTGCATCCTTGCAACTTTGCAAATACATGAATTGATGAAAACATTTACTCACCCTCAGAAACTACTGACGAAGCTATGATGTTAAAACAAACTTGAGCCTGGTGTAATGATCTTTGTCAGGGCTGCAGAACTGCTAGTGCTGAGCCAACAACAAATAGAATTTGTGATATCCAACATGGAAACTTGCCCCTGGGGGCCTGAAGATCAAACTAAAACCATTTACTTTCAATACATTCATGTGATTCAGAAGGGAGGTAAGGGCTAATAGTGTTGATTCAACTTATTTAGTCAATACGCTACAAAAAAGGGTTAAGAAAGTTAAAAAAAAAAACAAAAAAAAAACAACCTGTTTCTGGGAAATTAGTTGCTGTTTTCTTTGCATAAAGGAAATAATCTTGTCAAGCATGTATTAATTTATCTAGAAAAGTAATGTTATTTCAAGAGAATACATAGAACTTTGTCTTAAGATAATCAGTGGGATATTGATCAAGATTTAACCTGTAACAAACTATTACTACTACTACTACTAATGATAATAATAATAAGCAGATGAACAAGATTTTTTATGGCATTTTAAGAGTGAAACTACTTGCACAATTTATTATTTCAAGTCCATTGTAACATAATTATTTGTAGATTTTTATCGGCTCTAGGCAAACCCCATCAGAGGACTTTGGCTCATTTTGTTAGATTTAAGAATATTTGGCTTCTGTCTGTTGTGACTGATTTGCAGTGGGTTATATTTATTTAATTGGTCTCAGAATCAGGAAGCAGGTTATATAGAGCATAAAATATCTGCACTTACATTTGTGTTGTATGTTAATTGGAATGCTGCAATGAGTGACATATATAAACTCTGCTGGCAACCCCATACACAAAATGGACTATTTTAAAGCTATGTTTATTGTGTTTTATGATGCATTGCTCATATTCTCATTCAAGCCTAACACTTTTAATAGCATTTGGATCCAATTTATGTTTCAGTGTTTTCCAAATGTAAATGGGTAGGGAAATAATTTCTGTTTATCATCTCCCTCTGTGTCCTTATCTATCATTTGCTAATGGCTTAGCTATAGTAGGTACCCACTGTTATGTAACTGGTGGTCACCATGGGAACAAGTCCCTCCTCCCCATCCCCCCTCCACTGGGTATGGTGTAAGTGAATATTCAAGACCACACATCATATAAAAAGCTTCATGGGATGCTACAGCAAGCAACAAATGGCCCAAAGCGAAGTATGTCATGTTTGGAATGGAGAGCAAAGAGCACAAACACAAAGAGCAATTTGTGAAACAGTGCTATTTGGTTGTATTTATTTGGTTTTCTGTGAATCCATATCTGAATTAGTTTGGAACAGAGAGTGATTGCTGCTATTATGACTATAATAACAATGATCTGAATGGAGGCAATACAGTGGAATTATCAAGAATACATTGTAGTAGACAGTGCTGTTACAAACACAACACAAACCTGCGCGATACGTCTTTTTTATGTTTATGAGATTTGCTTGGTATGACTCACATAAAGACATTATGCACAATGTGTGAAAAACACCAACCTATAGTTTACATTTTTTGGAGATGATTACAAATCACAAAAGTGATTCTACAGTGAAAGCCCTAACTAAAACACAACATACTGTGAGTAATATTCCTACTGCCAGTAAACGCATCATAAACCAAACATTTTGAAGTCACGAGGATTAGGTATTAAAGATCCTTCATGTCCACTGCCATCATGGTCAACAAGACCTCAGTCTAATGAAGTCTTCTAGCTTTGTTTTTATCTTATTTTTTAACACTATTTTATTTTTAACAGTATTTTTCAACACCTCAGTGTAATGATTCACTATTTCTTACTTTCACCATGTTGCATCACAGTTTTTCTTTTTATAATGGGCTGCACTTATGTGTTAATATGTATATGTCCCACAAGAACCTTTTTATATTCACATTTCACTCTTCTCATCTTCCCTCTTCATATGCCTTGTTCACATCCTCATACTAATGCACTAATTAAAATGCACCTGGCAAATAAGTGAATTAATCTCTCTTATTAGAGCTTACATAACGACATCTCCGCCCACAACATGCTGTGATACAATGATAACCTTTCCCCAAGTTATAAGTGCCGTGTCTAATGCAGCACTAATAGCATTTTCAAATGATGCTGGTCTGAAAATATAAAATGCCCCCATCTCTACCTTTCATGGAAATTATCAGCAGAAATGGGGAAAAAAGAACACTAGTCGACAATCACCGCAAGAACCAGCATGCTAAATACATTCATCCACAGCAAAAACTCACACTGGGATAAGAATAAGATCCACAAACTATTAGATTTCAAATTTTTCATCTGTTATTCTGTTAATATGTATTTATAGAAATCTCTTCTCCTACTACACATTTTATTAACCGTCCTCTCCATCACTGCTCCACTGCTTTTTCTCTTCTCTTTATACACGTCCTGCACTCCTGTCTTTTTAATTTGCATGTGAACCCGACTGCTATTTGCTGAATGTAAGACTTATTACATAACTGACCTCAGAGCATTATTGAGGTAAATTACTTAATATCTGACATGCTTTTTTTAAACATTAGACTCCCACTGGGCTCAATCTTATTTTCATTTTACACACAATTAAATTATGTGCAATAGCCTATAAGAAACCCACACTGGTTAAGTATGCAATGACATGGCTTTAGGGACACGCCTTGCTTAAGTACGATTATTAAATGTGTACACTATGTTACAGGACTTATAAAGTGGTTTCATGAACAAAACAGTGTAACCAAAACAAATGTGTCTAGATGGCAACTAGGACAACCTGCAAAACCCTGTATTTAACCCTCAAGACCTAAACAGCCATCACCAAATACAAGCATCTACTGACTGAAATTGTTTTGAACTACTAATTTTAATGAATAAAATGCAGTTTCTCAGCTTTTCAGTGGCATAAATTATCTCCTTTTTGGAAGTTTTAGGGCTCTGTAGTTAGCATGGAAACACTGTCATCTTCTACAACATTGATTTGCTAATAAAACTTGTTTTCTGATAAATGACAGTGGCTGTAGACTTTTCTTTTTATGATCAGTTAATGATTCTTCAGTTTTCTCTTCTGATTTTAGAACCTTTGAATTAACTCTAAGGTTTAATGAAGATCTACATTAGTAAATCACATATAGGAAAATACCTGATTTTCACTAATAAATGCAAAATACAGAGGACAATATTACAATAAATGGTGATATATCACTTACTAAAGGTTATATATATTAAAAGGTTACAAAATAGTCTTTGTTTGAGGGTTAAACAATTAGAGTAAGAGCTCTTCTAAGTACCAAGAGACTGTGATAGTCCAATCTTTCACCTTCACAGATATCACGCATTTACAGAACAGTCCAGTAAAGACCCTTCCCACTGTACAAATAAAAGAACTTTGACGTCACCCTGTGCACCTGAAACCAGGTATACCAACCCCTAATTGAAAGTGCACTTGCTTTTAACATTGTGTCCTAGTTCAAGTACTCAAGTGTCAAAAGCAAGGCAAAGTTTTCCAAAACAGACGGTGCAATTGCAGCCTGCAAACACACCAAACTGTCCCATCACTGTGATAAAGCAGTCCAACACAAGCGACAAAATGTACGATCCTAACAAAAAGAAAAAGTTTGTTCCTGTTGCCATAAAATAATCCACAAGGACAGTCACTTTTTGAAGCCAGCCTGCTACCTCAGCATGCAGCATTTTATATTTATTTACCAATCTGGAACCCATTCCTCACCATCAATTACACAGTGCTCCTTTTAATGTCGCTTTTATTACATTTTTATGCAAATGTTCTCTAATGTATCCCGTCTAGATGTGATATGATGAACTTTTCTTTAATATACTTCTTTTAAGAGCATATTTTTGCACTAGACAAGCCAAAGAGCTGTAATTCAATTTCAATTTATGGCTAAATGAATTACCAGTGGTAACATTTACTTAAATTTCACTTACTTTGTATCAAACATGTCCATTCACACTCATTATGCCCATACTTAACAACATACTCATTGCTTTACCAGAGGAACTCTAGGTCCACTACAGTGTCATTACCATACTAAAAAAAAATGCTAAGTGTTGCAGAAACAAATCCTAAATTCACATAATCTATCAATCTGCTGAGATCTGATTATAGCAAGCAGGAAATTATATATCAGCAAAAAATTAAGAAATTGTCTGAAAGTAAATGAACATGAAACCAAGGAACACCAATCTCAATTACATCATATCACTCTTCTCACTCATGTTAATGCGATTTCATGTTAATCTCAATGAAAATTATGTTTAACTACAGTTAAATGTGTTATGGATGTACTCAGCTGTGGGATTTTACTCATTAATGGTATGAAAGTGTTGCAGTTTCCTACCGCTTCCAACTCCAAGTGTTACTACTGTACACAGATTTGTAGGTTTGTGTTCCCAAGGGCCTCCTGTACTCAGATGAGGACACTGAACGCCCCAAGTTGACCTCTGCCACTGACCTCTGTGGCTGCCACTGTCTAGGCAGGGACCTATAACCGGCAGAAACACCAGAGGTGAAGAGAGTGCTCTTAGTTGGGGACACAAATGATGGCAGTGGAGCCCAACTATAACTGCGACTTTGGCTCTGGCTCCATGTCTGGCTGCCAGTTTTCTTCGGGGCCTGGTAAGACACCCTGGACTTCCAATCTTCTGGTGGCCCAGGCAGAGTTTTGCGCTGGGCTGCCAAGCGGACATTTGAAGCAAGGGTTTGCTGGAGGTTCTGGAAGGCGAAGGCTTCATCCACCAAGCCCAGGGGATGCTGGGAGGCAGCCTCCCAGGGAGTAGGCAGTTTCCTGCCCTTCTCCAGCCAGGACGTCTGCCTCACTGGGGGAGTTGTGGAGGCTCGAACAGAAGGCTTGGGGGAAGAAGAAGCTGAAAGCGACTGCTGGCCTGTGGATGGCACTCTGGCTGGTGGAGAAAGGGAGTAGCTTCTGCCAAGTGCCTGAGAAGAAAGATCCAGACATATTTGTTTTAGTAAGAGTTCATTTTTGTTTGCATAACTAGCTCTCTGGCCAAATCAAACCAGCTTTTTAAATGTTGGGAAAAAAACCCAGTAGGTATTCCAAACATATTCTAAGTGCTGGAAAACCCTAATCTTGTGTTTTGTATTTAAAATTCTAGTATACGTTGGTGTTTCTGTCTAACTATGCTAATAAATGTTTACAAATAGCTGACAAAACTGCTGTTAAAAGCTCTACAAAACCTAATAATAATGGACCTGGTTTGCCTTTGCTCAAACACAGTGACTAAATTTGTGCTTCTCAGAATTAAAGAGGTTTTTTTAGAGTAAGCCACATTCAGTTGTTTTTAATTTAATTGGGCCTGCACTTTGGTAAAGAGTAATGCACGTTCTAAGAATGCTAAATAAACTACTGAGTGCTGCATTAGTATGCCCACACAGCCAAAAGGTTATGTTGGGTGAGAAAGCACCTCTGTTCCATACAGTGAGTCAAACAATACACCCAGATGGAAAAAAGTAAACACGCAGAAAAGGCAGTGCTGCCATCATCTGGTGAAAGAGGTATATGATCAGGAGAGGAAAAAATAGAAGCAAGTACAGGCGTGTTATGGCAACATTTATACTTATTATCAAGCTGCCATTCTGCAGAATTTGATAAAGCTTTCAGACACTGGTTCTAGTTGTGATCATTGGTGGTGGTGTGCATTCTTCTGTTTTGGGACATACACAGAAATGCAGGCATTATAGCTTTGTTCATGTTGATTTATACCCTTTTGTTCCTGCAGTTACTTAGAATAAACCCAGTGTGTACGTGGTGCAGAGTGAAACTTGGACTAGCTGATTCAGCACTTTAACAGGGTTTTCTTTAGGGTGCAAAGTCAATGAGATGCAGTATTTGAGAGAACAATTTTGAACCTGATTAGAAATGTATGCTGATTTGTGTGCTATGATCTGCAGTGTGTATATCTAATAAACATTCCCAGATACAATTACTTATGGTTTTTGTCTATTTTTGTTATTTTATGCATTAATTGTAACTGATAAACATTTAACTATATATCAGTACTGCTACTGCACTTTTAATTTGGATAAAATAAAGACACAGATGTAATCAAACAATTGTCGTAGTTGCGGTCCACTCTATCCATTCAAAAGGAATCAGATTTCTCTAAATATAGTTGCAGAGGTCTGCCAGCCGACACTAATTGGTATTAAACCTTCCACTTAACAAATAACTGCCCTTTCTGAGAATGCATGACACATCATGGCTATACATTTCAGCATGGACGCTGCTCATTTAACCTGAGGAGTAACCCAATGAGGTCACCTGTATTCAGTGAAGTCACTGGTCTAATAATACACTTCATAAATGTAGCATTAGTTTGTCATAGTGCAGGAATGTGCTGCTCAAGCATTTGTTTCAATTGCTAAAAAGTGTGTAATTTAGGTAATGAGGTGTTTCTGGCTGAGTACAAACTGTATTTCATTTTATTGTTGAAATCTCTTAATCTAAACCACCACTTCACAAAAATGGTAAGGTCTTAGTGTTAGTCTACTTTATTATTATGGTACTGCAGAGCCACAATGGATATTGTCTGATCAAATATGCCTTTGGCAGTATTTATTGCAAAAGTAGAAAGTTGCCAAGTTCAGAATGCAGTGAAGAAAAGAAACTAGAAATAGAATGAACCCAAAAAGCATGTTCAAAGGACAAAGGAAAGGAAAACCAAACAAGGATAAAATACATTTTAATGGCACTGCAATGAATCATACAGAAAGTGCACTGAAGAGAAACACACAAAGGAAAAGTGGGAAAGAAGAACATGAAGAACAAAAACAGCCCTGTAAGAAAAATATTTTTGTGAACACTGCTGGGTTCCTTTCAATAATTCTTCTTGTGTATAATTTATCAACTATTCATATAAAACAAAAGCAAGAGAAAATGCACAGGAGAGTGAAGCAAGGACAGTGGGCAGCACTGCATCAGAAGAAAAGACTGTAGTGTCGCTTTTTCTGGCTTAAGTTGAAATTTAAGCCTACTATCGCTGGACCTCAGCCCCCCCCAGGCAGTTAAATATAGTACCTAACATGATGCAACAGCTGGTAAAAAGCTTAAAATAAAACTAACCCACTGAAGTAAGGGAAAAGGAAAAGGAAAAGAAAGTAGTAGTGATAAGGCATGTAAAAATATTCTGTTCCCTAATCCTATGTTTAAGGAAGTTTAAGCAAGTCAGTAATATGATTTTTAAGGATGATTGATGTGTTGCCCAGCTATTACTTAAAACCCAACAACTAAAAGTTTTTACATAATCTCTATATTTATATTACTACCCAAAATGTATCTGTACACTTTGTATTTTGCTACATGTTATATTTATTTTTAATTTACTTTGTCTTTTATTGTTTTATTCAACATTACTGTATAATAGTTGTGCTGCTTTTAATATGTAAATTGCATAATAAAGATCAGGCACTCAACATTATCTTCAAAAAGTTACTTCCTGTTGCCACTGTCCATTATCTTACACTTCTGATTTCTTTTTCCTTCTGTTCCGACCTGCAGTTTTTACTCCCGCCCTACACTCTTACATTGCAACCAAAATTATATTAATTTATAATAATTTCCAAAAATCCTCAGTCATTTTCTATTAACAAGTTAAAAATATACATGCTTTATAAAACATGTAAAGTTCATTTTAGCTCATTTGTCTCTTATAAGATATACTTACATCCCCACCTAATCATAATGTTCTTGCATTTTTTGGCAATAGCATTAGAAACCAGAACCTTATGTTCTGTAATAGTATTAAGTGCAGGTGATGATTGTCATTACAAAACAAGTTTATTAGCTCACAGGATCCAATTAGGCAACTGACTATAAGAGTATTAACCCTTGGTGCAAGCATATACCAAGCATATCAGATGTCTACAACCAGATCTACCAGATCACTCTTTATCAACTCCTGAAGGCTTCCAAACCTGAGCTGAGCTCTTTTTAGCTGTAAACTTTGGTTTGGGAGCAGCTGCAGCGTTGCTGCCTGATGCAGAATCAGGCCTTGCAGCTACACGGACACTAGGAGCCATGTAGCCACTAGGAGGCTGTTGCTGGTAAGGCACTGAAGGAGCTGCCATGTAAGGAGGGCTATTGGCTGGTTGGTAAGGGGCCGGAGGTGCCTGTTGGTAGGGAGGGTTTGGAGAGTGAGGAGGTGGGGCTTGATAAGGAGGTGGAGCAGGTTGTTGATACTGCTGGTTATACATTTGCTGGTAAGGACCAGCAAGAGGTTGCTGATAAGGAGGCTGATAAACATTAGGTGGGATTTGCTGGTAGTGGCCATCATGCATCATTGTTTGCATAGGCATCCCATAGGCCTGCTGGGGGTATGGAACATTCATTTGTCCACCTGGCTGCATAGGAGCCATTTGCTCATATCTCACTGGTTGGTTTTCTACAGGTGGGTTAGGTGGGGGACATTCAGGCTTAGGTGCAGGAGGCTTGGCCTGCTCCTCTGCTGAACCAAAGATAAAGAGTGATGAACTTAGTTGATATGGTTGATGCTTCATGACATCTACAACATTGAGGGGTTTAGGGGGAGGGCCTTTTTTCTCTGCTTTTTTCTTAGCTTTGTTTGAAGGGCTAGTTGAAGGAGGCTGTTTTGTTGCTGCTGGGGGATACAAAGGGGACTGAATTGGATTATATGCCCGTGGAGGAGGAGCACGTACATTTGGAGTATATTTCCACTCATTTGGTAAAGAAGCAGCTGGTGATGTTGAGCGGCTTGCCTTGTTTGCTTCCACAGTCTCAGAGTCCACAACAAACTTCTCCATGCGAGACTGCCTCTTAGCAAACATATCAGCTCCTTTCCCTTTGACAGCGGGCATCTCAAAAGAAGATCCTGCAGATGATGGCTTTAAAACAGTGGCCATTGGATTTATAGGTGAGGTTTCTCTTTGAGCGATGGTAAAGGAGCTCATTCGTTGTGGTGGAGGTGGGGGGGTTCGGTTTTGTGGTGGTTGCCAAGGTTTTGGAGAAGGCCGAGGGTTTACAATTGATGTGGAAACATTTCCAGGTGCTGGCTGTGATGGTTGTGCCCAGGTGTTTTGGGGCTGTGTCTGAGCTGGAGGCCAAGTATTCATTGGTGTCTCTGGAGCAGACTTCGCAGGAGACTGTTGCCAGTTTGGCTGAGGTGTTGGTTGGGGTGGAGTTGGTTGGACCCAAGATGGCTGTTGCTGGGGCTGATTTTGCTCTGGCCCCCAGGAATTCATAGGCTGCTGACCATGTTCTGGAGGGTGCTGTGGCCATGATTGCTGGGGCTGAGCCTGGGGAAGTACTGGTGCCCATGGATTCAAATTAGTTTGAGGCTGAGCTGGAGGTTGTGCTTGGTTTGCCTGGATCCAAGGAGGCTGACTTTGAGTTTGTGATGGGGGCCATGAAGGCTGCTGCTGCTGAGGCTGAGCTGCTGCCCAAGGGGGTTGAGGCTGACCTGGTGCCTGGGTCTGTGGCCACGCTTGTTGAGGAGCCTGATGCTGTGGTTGCTGAACCCATGGTGGTTGTGGCTGGGACTCTGGTTGAACCTGTTGAACCCATGGAGGTTGTACTTGGGATTTTTGTTGTTGCACCCAGGGTGGCTGTTGCTGGGAGTCTCTTGATGGTGGCTGTGCCCATGGGGCCTGGGCCTGCTGCATTTGTTCTTGATGTTGACCCCAATTTGGCTGCATTTGCTGGATGTGTGGTTGCTCATGAGACTGAGCCCAGGGTGGCTGAACCTGTGGCTGAGACGATAACTGCTCTGGAGGATGGGCCCATGGTGGCTGGACCTGCGGCTGAGACGACGGTTGCTCTTGCGGCTGGGCCCATGGTGGCTGGACCTGTGGCTGAGATGGTGGTTGCTCCTGAGGCTGGACCCATGGTGGCTGACCCTGTGGCTGAGATGGGGGTTGCTCTTGAGGCTGATTCCAGGGTGTCTGAGGATGTGCCTGGGCTTGCTCTTGAGGCTGATTCCATGTTGACTGAATTTGAGGAGGCCAATTATTTGTGGAAGGCTGAGGCTGAGACGGCTGGTGCGTTGCCCATGTTGGCTGTGGTGGAGAACGACTCTGAGGAGGTTCCTGGAACTGTGCTTGAGCTGGATGCCACGTATTTGCCGGTGGCTGTTGCTGTACTTGTGTTTGTGGTGTACTCCAGGTAGTTACAGGAACAGGCTCAGGCTGTGTAGCAGAATTCATATGAACATTGTCCTCCGCTGATTTTATTTGCAAAGACTGCTGTTGAGATTCCTGCTCTCTGAGGCTCCACGCATGCTGTTCCTCTGTAGTAATGCTGGCAGAAACCTCCTGCACTGCAGAAGGGGGAGAGGGCTCAGGGGCAGGTGCAGCGATTGGCTCTGGTTCTGCAGCAGGAGTAGTATCTACTGTGGGGGCTACAGCAGGTGTCATTACACTATTTTCAGCACACTGAGCCATGTCCTGGTTGGTCATTTCCATTGGCACAGACCAAGGAGGAGAGTTGGGGTTAATCACAGGTTTTGGAGCCACTGGAGGAGGAATCTTGTGTTTAACCCGTGGAGACTGTAGGAAATTACAAGCCTCAGCCCCAAGGCTAAGGTAGTCTTCTTCAGGTCCTGACTCAAAACCCATCTTTTTATCACTTTTGTTGAGGAGGTTTAGCAACTCTGGGTTAGGTGATACTTTTGGTGCTTCCTTAAATGTGAACATGGGCTTACCAGAGACTTTTTTCCTTGTATCCAGCAAAATTCCAGTTCTACTGGCAGGGGTAGAAATGCGTTCATCACGGGATGCTATTTGCTCTCCTTGGCCCACAGACTCCTGATTGGTCCCACTCACTGCAGGAGAATAAGGGGTGGCGACCATGTTTTGTGCTGAAAAAGGCTTTGCAGTGCGGTTACTGAAAGAACTCTGCATTTCATTGGTTTGATGATGGACTGTGCCATTGACATTTGCAGAATACTGTTGAATTTGCTGTTGCTCTTGATGATAATTGAGCTGCTGCTGATACATTTGTTGTTGTTGATAATGCTGTTGCTCATACTGCTGCTGCTGATACTGATATTGTTGCTGCTGCTGGTAGTGCTGCTGCTGCTGCTGTTGCTGTAGCTGTTGCTCATAGTACTGTTGCCCTTGATATTGCTGGTACTGTTGTTGGTGCTGAGTTTGTTGGTGTATATTCACATCCATGTATGCATGGCCTTCATTTGTAGACTGCATGTAGGAGTGTACTTCCTGCTTCTTTTCAGCCTCTACCAGTCCCTCAACGGGAATACCTTGGCGCCTTAGCTCCTCATGTTCTGCAGAAATCTCATCCATTCTCTGGCGCCGTTGGGCAAACATTAGGGCACCCTTTCCCTTGGTTTCAGGTAAACATTCCATCTCTTCTTGGTTGTTCAGGTTTCGTTCAATCTCAAGGAGACCCTTATCCCAGTTTATAGTTAGTACACCTTTGCTACTATTGGCATTAGTAAGCAAATGTGGGTCTGTTTCTGAATCTGTTGGAGCAACAAGAGTAAACTCAACAGCATGGGTTTCGTCTTCGTTGTCCTCGTCCTCTTCACTTCTGTACTCAGGTTCCTCTTCTCCTGTGCCGTAGCTCACAAGAGTATATTTCTTTGCCCTCTGCCGATGCTTCTTGAACATCAACACCCCCTTGTTGTTGGGGTTGGGCGGAGCAGCCTTAAGAAGGAGAGCAATTCGTTTACATTTGGACTTGGCCTCCTTCACCTGCTTCTCAGACAGGCTTTCACTACGCCTGAGCCCTGTGTAGAAAAGGAAAAGAAGAGGTCAGTGCTTCAGTAAATGATCTCAAAGAAGGGAAGTGGAAGACAGATTCTGGGAAGAATTCACTTTACATTGTAGCTACTAATAACTCATAGTGAAATAAAAGTTCACAAATAATTCCATCTGTTTGAGAATGTTTTGATGGCAACTTGCTTCTCAATTTCCACATAATAACGGTCTTATTTGTTCCTCTTAGATCTTTGATCATTTGTAATGGACTTATCTTGTTATGGATGTAGAACATTACTTTTATAACACAGCAAAGTAAGTTTATAATGAATCATACAAACCCATACAAATGGTTTAGCAGTCTAAAGTTAGAGCTTGAACAAACAGTGGTGAAAGATGCTTTGTAAATATAACTACTTTCACATTAATAGCAGAAGCAGAACTGAAAGCAAGTTCCAACATGACAAACGAATCATTAATGATGTATAAACTATTACTGAACAGATGAAGAGAACACACAACGATCCACAGTAGACTAATAGAAGCATTAACTGATTAAATGAAACATAAAACAAGAACATGCATACATACACAAAAATCCCATGTGCATGTATACACATCGTCTTACAACATTTCTCTGCAATTATATTTCTCCAAATTTGTTAATTCAGTCTGAACCTTCATAAAAGCAGCTATAAAGCCCTTTGACCCATATCTAATATATCCATTTGTTCACAGACAATACACTATATCTAATTAGTCCTTCATCCCTATAAACCAGCAATCAGTGGGGAATTGAGAGAGCCTAAAGATAGCCTCAGTGCAGTAAATTCACCAGGACGAAAGCGTCTTTACAAGCCCTTATCTGTAAGTTGACAAGTTGTCCACTTAAAACGTTTTCTTCTTAAATCTGTCACATTTGGTGATACTCCAGCAGAGGTAATAACAAACACCACATACCATTCAGTCTCTCAAGTCATTTAACAATATTCGTCTGGAATAAAACAACAAGCGGTCTTACTTCTTTATATTCCTGCAAGACTAACCTGAAGGTGGAGGGGACAGCGGGAGTGAGCAATGGACTCACTTTTTTAGCTCAGTTAAAGCACCCAGTTTGAGAGGATCAGGTAACGGGCTAGGGGAGCACATGCTGGTGTCTGTCAAAAGGCTACTTCTGCAGGCATCATCAGCGTGCTGGGGTTATATTTATGTCCACCACAGTTCAAAGCAACGCCCCCATATCCACATTCATCATCAAACCTTTTCAAACACATTATGGATACATGATTTATAAGGTGAATGAGCTTTGCACATATGATCAGTAAAACACCAATTTATCTTTTCCCATTGTAATTATTTTAATTGAGTCTCTGTTTACTATTACTATACTATTAAAGCTCCCCGCTGCTCCTGCCACTTTGATTCTGTTGTGATTCACATTAGACCCGGATGTATCCACTTCCATTTGAAGGAATGAGCCCCCTCCCTGCCCCCTCCACAGAGTGACACATACTATTCTGAGGCTTACACATTGGACATCCGGCTTTGGAATGCACACATGTTGTTGACAAATGCAATTTATTGTTCTATTAGCTTGCAAATGGATCCTTAAAGAATAGATTCCTGTCATTCATACATTCGCTCTCACACACAAATAGAGGATAAATGTACACTAAGACTGCACACCCGCTGTAATTGTCAGTGCGTACTTACTGGCGTGTCTTGCCCGGTGCTTGTTTGGTTTGTCTTGATCTCCTTGAGAATCAGAATCAGAATCCTGCTCCTCTGCTGGTGTCGCCTCTTCTGAGGGAATTCCAAATGAGACAGTAACGGACCTAGGGACTCCCTCGTAGTGCCCTCCTACTTCATCTTCCTCATTTCGGGATCCAACAGCAGTGACCCTAGGGCCACCTGCTCCGCCTCCCCCACTCTGGATGCCCCTCCCTGCTCCTGATGCTGCTGGCTGCTGCAAAGTGGCCTCCACCTGCCCCAGCATAGAGGGCAAGCTGAGCACCACTCCATGCTGGCTGAGGGGCTCTCTGACAGGACACGGCACATAGTGTGATGTAGTGGCTGTATGCGTCACCTTGCTGGCCTCTCTGTTTGAGAGTTCTCCCTCGATTCCATATGCACTCCCAAGAGAGGTGCAGCCTATGTCGTCCAGGGTTTGCTCAGACAGGGAAACCTGGAGCTCCACCATGTCCCCAGGGGAGAAACAGCGCTTTGCCTCATCATTTTCCCTAAAAACAGGCTCCAGGTCTCTTCGATGGACAGATGAGGGCAGGTGCAGCTCAGTAGAAAGAAGCTGGGGTTCCCTGGGGAACTCTGCATCACTGTCCATCTCCCCATAGTATGCCTCATCCTGTGACTCAGATATGTAAAGTTCCCTTGGGCTTCGAGACCTGTGCTTTGGAGAAAGGATGTGGAGGGTGGTGCTTTCCAAAGCCTCTCCAGAGGACTCCCTTTCACCACAATATGCATCCTCTGATTCATAGTCTTCAGAGGGGATGCTGGTGCACCTGTGAGAGAAGAGAGGAATGAAAGAATGAATTTTGATCATGAAAATTACTAAAACACGATGAAGATTTTGCAGCTTTATAAATAATTCTTAGATCACTTAGAAAGTCAATACAACTGCTCTTCAGCATGAGCTAAGAACAGAATTGTTCTTATTTACTTTTTAACATTAGATGTTCCAAATGGAGATTTCAAATGTCATTAAGAATACTGTGCTTTTGTGTAGGAGCCAAAATTACCACTTTCAGTGTTTCATATTCCTTGTGTTTGAGTTAACCCATCTAGTGAGGGTGGATAGTGATAAGAGCCTGCCATGCAACCCACAAGGAGTTTTCTGGAGCAGGAAGAGACAGTCTTTGACCTCATATCAGTACTGGCTGTCATAGCTTTATTTTTCATCACTCTTTAGTTTATCTTAACAATCCTTTTTTTTCCATCACAGAGTCAAATGTTTCTGCTCAGGCACCACAGTGGATGTTAATTTTTTGTAAAGTAAACATTTCATGGGTCTTTTGTAAGATTGTTTGCCTCACATTTTGCACACATAATAACTCTGATGAGGTTTAAAACATTTATGATAAATGTTGACTGGTCAATGCTTTCTTAGTAATCCAATAATTATTTCTAAACATGACACTTAGTTAAACATTTTTGTCCTGCATCATCAGATATGCCCTTACTGACCCGTTAAATTCTGCTAGCAATGTTAGAAAAAAAGGAAAGTGTAATTTGCTGTAGAAGTTCAGTATAACATCCTTTCACCATGACCTTTTGATACATTAGAATAGCACATGATTCTAGATTGTGTTTCAAAATCACATGGACTAAATTTGTATTTCAGTTGCTCCGATCAAATGACTTTTTATTGTATTTAATTTAAATATTTAGTTAATTTCTCTATTACACTCAGATTTATATTTGTTTATTTGTGTTAAGACACAGTGCAATGAAAATGTCATGGACGAGAAGAACTAATCAACTCACTATTCACAACAACAAAAAAACAATAAATGCAAAATATAAGAAACTGTATGAAAAGATTAGAAAAAGTATAAACATTGAGATAAATTTGACTCCATACATGTGCAGGGTCCAGATCTGAAAAAGAATTGAAAGTATAATATTAAAACTATAAAGCAAACATGAATCAAAGGGTCTATTGCTGCAATTTTTTTTCTTATGACTTAACTACAATCATTTGCCTGGTATTTTAGATGTTCATTCATACTTAGCCATCTATTTAAGCTTAAAAACCTAACCAAAAGCATCCACTGATATAAAATATCCAATAACTTTTAAACTACTAGTTCTATCAATACATTAAAAATAATTCAAGTAAAATGCAGTTTCACAGCTTTTCACTGGCATCATATTTGTATTTTTGGACATTCAGAGGCTCGTAATGACAATGGAAACACTGTCAACTTCTCCATCTTTAAATCATATGTAAAACACATGTAGTTTGACAAATGACACTTGACAATGTAGACACAATATCTCCTTTCCTTTCCTTTCCTTTCCTTTATTCTGATATAATAAGCTTTAAATTTACTCTGAGCTTTTATGAACATCTACATAATCAGCAGCTTAAATACTGGAAAAGAAAAGATTTTCTGTGAAAAATGCAAAATTCAGAGGACAATATTAGAATAAACTGTGATAAATCACTTAGGAAGGGTTAAATGCAGAGAAATTTTCATTGGAATGTTGCCACAATAATAACTCAAGGCCTTTAAGGGTTAATTATTTATGTATGTTGGATAACTACTTAGTGTGTTTAATCCTCTTTTAGCAATTAAATGTTTATTTAAGCTTGTTACAGGGATTTCAGTGTCTCCACTTGCTAGCTTGTATTTACTCTAAACATATGGTGTTAAATGGGTTTATATGTGGTGTGGTCGTGCTCTTGCTGAAGTTGTCAAGTAGCTTAAATCGCCCTTCAGCAAAATAAGTGAAAGGGTCAGCTAAGTTCAAAGTATCATCTTTCAACATCACCTACTTTCCACCTTCAAGGTCAGTGACAGCTTAAAAGACATCCATTATTGGCAAAAAAGGGAAGGTGTGACATATTCTAGCACATTTTAATCTGATATTTCTGTAATCAGTGTCAACAGATGTACAGTTGTATAGTTACATAGTAATATAAATGTCTACTTTATACTATTCTGTCATTTCTAGACCTGCTGTAGTTCATGGGGAAAGTGTAAACATTGAAATGGGATTCCAAAATATCTGTACATCCCCTGCAGTTTAAATAAAAACACCAAAAATAATATGCAGCCATATCTGAGTCCATGCTATATTGATACACTGACTGGCACTGCCCACTGAGTAATGGCTGAGCAGCTGCCTGGAAATCACACACATAAATCTACAACACCTTGGCTGAGCCAGCTGGTGGGTCAACATGGCTGACACATTAACTCACTAATACACACACAGACATGCATGTACACAAACGTTAGTCGATGGTTTACTGAACCATATAGGCTAAGGGACGCAGGTCATAAAACAACAAGTTATCTAAATGCTAATCCGGCTCTGCTCTGATCATTTTTTCAGTCTGGTTATAAACTTGCATGGCTCAGTTGTCATATCAATGAATTGTCCTAACACCCTTATATGGCTACCAGTCTGCCAAAAAGGGCTGCATAGATGTTTCCAAACATGAAGTTCTGTGCATATTTTTTCTGTATACATTTTATTAGCTCTTTTTTGTGGCTCTACCTTTTGAGGAGTAGCTGCAGGCAGTCGATTGATGTTTCGATGATTGCATGGGCTTGCAAAAGGGTGAGATCAGCACACGGCTCCCCGTTGAGTGAAACCACCTGGTCGCCTTCTTGCACCCCATCCAGGAAGGCACGGCCACCCTCTTCTACCTGTGTATGAAAATGAGAAGATGAGGCAATAAATCACAAAGGTGCTCCTAAAACAGCATATGTCGATGTCTTAAATGTGGGGATTTCCTTAAATAGCGCAGATGAGATTAAAGCAACATATCATCACTGAAATAACAGTTTTAATACTACCCTGTGTTTTAACCATACGGCTGTATAGTATTACAGTAGTCCAGCTCTGTGCAGAACAATTTAAAGGGCAGCTCTTTACACAGTTAAACTACTGACTGATGGTTTCATTCTCTTGTAATTGGTTCCTGAGGCCTATAAAATGGTTCATTAATAAGAACATTTAATAAGGAGAATAAGCCCCATAAATTTTGCACAAAAGGTCACTCATACAGTGAGAGGGGTAACTGATTACTTCAGTATCTAGTAATCAGAGGATACACCTTCAGGAATTACACATTTATAAGGGAAAGCCTGAACACCCCTGATTTAGTTTAGTTACAAATAGCCCCCATAAATAAAGGATATGTATAATCAGAATCAATCATCGATGGGATAATGCTCTGTATCACACTTCATTCACCATAATTAAGTCATTTGTATTCCTGTCTAATTATCAAAAGGATTTATGGTCTAATATACAGAGTCATGTTCATGATACATTGCAGTCAATAGAGATTATGATGAAGATGAAGTATTTCATCAAACCATCACTAACTGAAAACAGCCTCCCAGAGTTGTTTTTATTAAAGTTGTTACCCAGAAGGACCTCCTGGCGAGTAGAGGCCACATAAATCGTGGAACAGCTCACAGCTCAGGCATTTAGGCATTTCAAAACTTAACTACATACTCTTTGTTTACTTTAGCACTCAGTTAAAGTAAATGATGCTATTTTTTCTTGCCTTCTAGGTTCACATAAACCCTTTGAGAATTACAAGAAAAGTTTAGACATGAAAAGAAACAAACAAAGATATGAACATATTATACAGCAGAGGAAAAAACGTATCATAACAAAAGTTTAATGAAATAAGGATATAAAACATAATGAAAACATGAGTACTCCTAAGTTTTGGCATTAAAAAAAATCGAGTAAATGTTTGTACTTTTAATAAAATAGGTTTGACACTAGATGGCAGTACACACACACATAGCCCATACTGCTGTCAGACAAATCAGGGGAGTAATGTGTAAATGTGCAGAAAACATACATCTAGTTAATGTAAGAGCAAAAGATTTCAGTTTATGTCCAAAAACGTAATGTACTATGTCAACAAAATGCAGATTGTAAATTAAAACACCATACAGTACAAGCCGTGCTGCTAAAAAAAGTTTACGTTTCTGACACTTTGACACAACTTTATTACTTTAGATCCTGAAGAACTTTCAATAAACAAGTCTACGTCCAACATAAGCAACATCTTGGACATGGCTCTGCTAAACAGTAATTTATGAGTTACTTTGTGGAGCTTGTAACTTTCATATAAAATGTGACTCTATACTTATATAGTATTTCAGAGTGTGCAAACAGGCCGTATAAGGCATCCTATGTGCTTTCCTATTGGGACTCACACTTCACTACAGGGAAAACAGTTTGTCTGTAAAGCCACAGCAACCTCTGGGCCTCCAAAAAAGGAGGGGAAAAAAATATCTCGTCCTGTCTCTTCGCAACACAAAGAAACACAAAGTCGAGTAACGGTCAACGGAGAAAGACCTCACAACGCATCTCAGTCCTGTGTCACATATGCTACTCATATAGCAGCACTACTCCAGGCATGAAAATATTTTTTCTCTCAAATTGGAGCAAACATCCAGAAAATAAAACATCACCAGCCCTGAACAACAATGTTTACTGCCACAATTTGGGAGGTCATGATTGGACAGCATTATTTGCTTGTGTTATCCCGTTACCGTTAGCCATTATCTGTTTAATAGCTTTTAACACAACAGAAAATCACAGGAAATCCAGGACTGCACAATGCGCCTGCATTGCTCACGGCAATTCCTGTCCTTTTGCAGCTTTAAGCAATTATGTTTTTACATTTCAGGCAAACATTTTCCAGCTGTCTTACAGGTAGCACTTGCGACTCACTGGGAATACATTAACATCTAATTTCTTCATTCGCTCATCTGATATTTATCACTTTCCACCAACCAGAAATTAAACTAACAGCAAACATGTCACAAATTTTGATTTTAGTTGCAGCAACTTTGTCCTAATATTCCTTTTTTTATATCCTCTATTTTTATTTGTTTTATCAACAGACAATACAACACAGAAACAAGGGGTCACTGGTTGAACATAAAATATCTAAATGACAAACAGTAGTAATTGCTGTGTTTTGTTTATAGTCCAGCCATTTTCTCCAGCGCTTTATGAAGATATGTTCCTTGATCCGTAGGTAATAAGTTAATCGTTCCATAGAGTAGATTTCCTCTATTATAGCCACTGATCCTCACAGGGTGCATCAGTTTTGAGCCCGTTCCTTGTAATGGCCTTTTTGGAAGCAATTATAAGAATTTGAAAGAGGTATTTGTTTTCTCTCTCTTTTACATCTGTCCAAATATTTCTTTTACAAGTCAGCTTTTTTGATCAGCTATTCTGGAAAAGAGCTAAGATTCTGAACGAAATACTGATAATACATGGACATATAATAGATAACACACAACTGAGTAATAATGTGACTACAGAGATTAAAAAAACAAAAAAACAAAACAATGACTTGACAGGGAAAGAAACTGTGTGCTCATTTATTTGGCTGTGATCAATTAAAAAAAATTACAAAAAAAAAAAAAGGCTGATAATTGGCCTAAATCACATTTGCATTAGAAGAATCATGCAATGTTGCACACTACAAATTTTGGTGTTAGGTCAGTCATCACTTAAATACCCCAGAGTTTAAATGGTAAATGGACTGCACTTCTATAGCGCTTTTCCACCTTCATGGCTTTACAGAGCCTCACATTCACACACCAGTGGGCAGCAGCTGCCATGCAAGGTGCTGCCAGACCCACTGGGAGCAATTTAGGGTTAAGTGTCTTGCCCAAGGACACTTCGACATGTGGACAGTCGGAGCCAGGACTCGAACCGCCGACCCTTCAGTCATTGGACGACCCGCTCCACCAACTGAGCCACAGCCGCCCCAGTTTAAGGAAATGTGTTTGTAATATATAAAATGTCTGATCTTGTTTAGGTTTATATTTATGACATTAGATTGTGTCCCACAGCTAGGAACACTATGATTCACAACTATAATATCGAAACACAAAGTCATTGAGGTGCTGGCATTAATGTTGACAGAAAGAGGATAAAAACTAACACAGTCATGATCTGAGGTATTTCTCGCTCTCAGAGTCTAACTTTTTCTGCTGAAAAACACAATCCCAACACTCCAGTAATGGAACGACCTGTGGTGCACTTTGTTTACTCCGGGAGAATGGCGCTGAATGAATGAGGTGATGGCATTTTGCTGATTGCTTGGCAACTTAATAAGGTTCCTCTGGTGCACTATTAGCCCTGAAGAATAAGCAACAAGAGCCCTCTTTGCCCTACAGAAGGCAAGATAACCCAAGCAAGGGACTAAATATAATTGAATATAATGCAAATATCAATTGCATTCAATGTGTAAATTCTACTTTTCTCTGCACACTTTCACTTACATTAGGGGGAAAGTCACTTAGTCATTCAGTGCTGCATGAATGAGTTAATGCATGCTGACATTCCACATACCAACCTGACATACTAATTAGCAGCCTAAAAATGTTTCATGTTCAGGTTGGTGAGATTGGAGTTATTTCGAACCCCATGAGTATTAATTGAAAATACTTGTTCTGAAGTCTTAAATTTCCCCAGAAAGTTTTTGCCTTAATCTTAATATTTTTCCTCCATGTTTACTTGTTTCAGGGTCAAGACTAGTATCATGCTGTTTCTGCTGCTTTAAAAATAAAGTGACCTCATCAATTCTGTACCCAAGCCAGGACTCCAAATTAGAAGAAAAATACAGCTTTCCTTATATGGACAGAACCTTTTACGAGTGGATATCCCATGCTCCTACACTGTACTCACTGTCAGTACACAAACCACTCAGTTTCTCTCGGGAAACAAAACACAGTTATCCCCTACATTCAACAGAAGTCTCAAAAACACATTTTATCAGGCGCAGGAAAGCCATGAGCTTGGATGTATTTCTCATTATTCTGGTATGTTTGCTTTTTCAGCTTTTAAATAAACTTAGCTTTGTGCCCGTCACAAGAAGAAGTCTGGAGGTATGTTTGGGGTTATGCCTTCCAGATGAGTTGGACTAAACCCCAGATGACAGAACCAACTGTTTATGACATGCACTGTGCATATATGTATCTACTTTGAAATATATTTTAAGATAACAATAAACCAATATTTGCATTCAAAGTGGTGAATAAATAGAGTTTTTACAACTAATTTGCACTCTGACTGATATGATTTAAATATTTGTGCTTGAATTAAAGTACTTATACTGTGTTTTTGATGATTTTTCAGAAATGATCAAATGCCTCAACAATATAAACAAACCAGAACCATGTTACTTGAGTTCTCTGAAACAGGTTTTGCATCTGTCACTTAAGTGATCTATTGATGCTTTCATGGCCTCTAAAGCTCTCCTCTGGTGGAGCTTTGATGTTACAGGAATGCAGTTTAAGAAAAATATTTACATGTTCACTATGTGGACGATGAGCTGATGAGGGATCTGTACAACTTGAGTACTTGTGAACAAGATGACTATACCATATATAGAGCCTTAAGGCACCTGGCACTATCTCTAAACACTCTATCTAAAAGGAAATCTAAAATCTGAAACCTATCATGTAACATCAGTCAGCTGTAATTGCATTTAATACTTATACATCAGCTCATTCACCAGTAGACAACATACAGAACCACATTCCAGACGTTCTCCAATACCTGTCAATATGTACAGTATTCATGGGACATATTTCTCACTGTGGCATATATAACAGAAAAGCATTGCCCATTAGGAGTTGCAGTGAGGTACCGATCTCCAAGAGTTGATTTGAGAGGAAAACGCACTCTCTGGCTGCATATGCATTTCTGTCTTAACAGATTTATTGCATAAGTCTTTCTTTGAGCTCATACATCTCCACTAATAAATCTAATAAGAGAGAAATGCACATGGAGCCAGAGTGGGACACCGTTTATCAAATTCCAACATGTACTTTAAAAACAAATCGTGCATCATCATGTCAAAAGATTACTAATCAGATTACACTATTTAAAACCCAAAAACAGCTGGTTTATATTATAAGAGACATGCATCATTAGTAAAGAAACTTGTCTCAAAAAGTCCCAAATATCATGTGCAGACTGTCTCTAGATGACTGCCCTCTGTACATCATAAGTAAAGTAGTTCATCTCTATTCAGGGAATGTGAATCCTCTACTGTGACCTAAAACTTTTATGACCACACTATCAAGCTAAGCAAATGCAATGACGCTAAAATGTCCACATGCTAGAACCTACAATTTGCATAACCTCTTTCCTATAACTTATCTGATGTTGTTCATATGCAGTATCAGTCATGGGGTATCTGAGGTTAAGCTGACACTCCATGCATTTTTCTGTTTGCATTAATATTCAAACTTTTCACTCTGGGGGTTCTTAAGTCGTCTGAACACTGCTTTTCTTGAGTAACTGAAGTCTCCCTGAGTGATAACAGATCACACTGTTCTGGGCTTCACACTCTGCTTTGGCCTTGACCATATAAGGGTCCTGAGGAATCTCGCACCAAAACACAGCCAACGCGCACAAAAATGCAGGATGAGGCACTATTCGGAATAAATTCTCTCCCACTAGTGTCCTGCTCAAAGATCTTTTTTCTTTTTTTGGACCCCCATTAGACTTCCAATCCAAGTGATACAATATATTTGAGCATATAAAAATTTTAATGTAAACTGGACAACAGCTTAAAAAGTGTCATGAGTTTGACCAGTACCCAAGACTCTAAAGGGAACCAAATACAAACAGACAGACAAAAAGAAGGACAAATCAAATAAATAATGTACCTGGGAAACCACAAAAGGTCTGTAGGTGTCCCCCTCTCCCTCTTCTATGGTGAATCCCCAGGGCGCACCACCACGCAGCGTTAGACAGATGTAATCCCCGATGCCCATGCTGCGCGCAACTCCTCAGCCAAACCTCCAATGCGCAGTCATCGACCTGTGAGCCAGAACAGCAGCACTTCACAAAAACCACCTCTACCGTACCACTTCAAATCCCATCATCTGAGTTCTCCTGGGTCCAGCCCGTTTGCAAACGTCACGGCGCACGGACACGCCCGCGAGCGCATGAAGCAACTAGTGGTTTGTTCTGGTGATGGACTGTTTTCTGCTCATAACCCTTCATGGTATATGTATGAACACAGCCAACATATAAAAAAGAAAAATAGAATGCAAGCAACATTGCCTAAGGGTTAAATTCTACTTTTTTTTTTCCCCTATGGCAACCGATTGCCACTCAATTTTGACCGACACCACAACATGTTTTATCTATAAATAATAAAAAGAGCGAATCTGTACAAAAGTACGTATTCTTGACTACTTTTACTACAATACATGTATACTTTTGGATAATTCACAGTAGATTAAACCATGCATAAACAATACAATAGGCTATGTAACACATGTGGCACAAAATAATCACATCTACGTAGAGGTAACATGTTTTTAGTTTAGTCCTCCCATGCCTTTTTTGTTGATTTTTTTTTTTTAATGCTGGCGAATGAGCTGAAATTTCTTTGGATCCACCTGTGCGTCACAACCCAGCCTTTGCGAATGGATGCAATACACTGATTTATTGTTATTGAGATACTGTATGGAAGTGTTGATTCTTTTAATATGTTTTACATTATATTTAAACAACTCGGTATCATGTTTTAATTTTTATTTTTAATTTTATTTATTTATTTATTTTTTTGTGATTCTTGTGGCCTAAAATTCTCAGAAACACCCCAGAGACATGACTTCCTCTGTGTTATCTACTACAACCCTTTAACCTCAGCAGATAAAAAGCCTTTTCAGTAAATTTAAGATAATCCCTTTTTTTTTTTTTTTTTTTTTACACCATACAATTTTAATATTTCTTTTAATTTCATAGGAGACGTAAACCTGCCCATTTAGGACTAGATGATGAAAAGCTTGGATTCACAAAAAAAAAAACCAAAAAAAAAAAAACGCTGCCATCCCCTGTGCTGACGTGTATGCGCTCTGTGTATTTCACGCATGCGTACAGCGAGAGACGCTAACGGTGAGGTAAAGCTATCCCGGAAACACAACGCTTAAACAGGAAGTAGAGGTGTTTGCTATCTAAAATAAAAGCATTCATAAATGTTATAAAATCTATAACTCTACATATGAAACAAATTATTGTTTTTTAAAGATTAAATTAAATATCTAGAACGTATTTATGGTGTTTTCTTCAGCTTTCTACTTTTTTTCTACAGGTTATTTGGCGTGAATAATTTTACTTTGAAGTCTACTACCGGAAATAAGGGTACGTTTTCTTAAATCGACGGTAGTGACTTTCGTCGGTAGGCAGCGTAGCGACCGGTGCTTCAGTGGAGTTTGACGTGGCACTCTGCTTCCACTGAGAGCAATACACAGAAAAGAGGACTCTTCCCAATATTCAGGTAAATACCAATAACCCCGCATTTCTATACATAGCCACTTCCAATATAGCACCGCAGAGCAGAGGATTCCACACCTGAATGTACCATTATTTGACATATGAATGTGTTTCTGTCGCAGAGGAAAACTTTGTAGTAATTTCCGTGTAGCTAGCAAGATCTTTTCTGTCAGTATATAATAAACACAAAAACGAAACGTTGTATTGGGATGATACTGGGCGCTTTACACACTGAGATGTTACAAATAGGAAGAATATTGTGCCACAAAGACAACAACATCGTGTCCATCCAGGTGAAAAAGACAGGGATGCTCAGATTTTTAGCCAGCATAACGGTCTTTGACGTGGCAATCCTCGGAAGTGGCATTTACTGTTAACTATTAGCAAGCAAGACGACTGGAAATTACAACCTTTTTGTGTTTATTATTATTATTTTTATTTATTTATTTATTTATTTTAAAATATAAAACGTGCTCAAATAATTTCCTAAAACGGGCGTTCTTGGTGTTGTCATTACGCAGCTGTTATCTCAACGCAGCTGAACTCAACTAAATAATCAACTTTTACTTGTCGTTACATGGTTGCCACTTTAAAACTCTTTTTTTTTCTACTTTAAATGAAAACTTCAAGTGTGAAAAAGCGTGGAAAGACTTGGTAAATGTTTGATATAAGTAGTTTTAGAGGCCTGCGTGACCAGTGGTGAAAGAATGACTAATAACTATTATCAGCAAAATATACTTAAAATGTGAAAAAAGTAAAATGATCTAGTCAGTGTTTATTTACTACACCATTATTCTTTTTTTAATATGCCATAAAGACCTAGTGTTACTTTTCCAGCAGTTCCCAAATGATTTTTTTCTCTCTATCTAACCGTTCTTAAGCAGTTTATCACCATTTATTATATTATTATCCTCTGTATTTTGCATTTCTTCAGTACAAATCAGGTATTTTCCCATATTTAATTTCACTGATCATGTAGATCTTCATAACAACTCACACTAAAGTTAATTGCCAGTATTAGAAACAGAGAAAAATTGAAAAAAGTGACTTTTTCAACAAAATTTATCATTAAATGAACATAAACCAAGCATCTCCATCCGCTGTCATTGATCCAACTCCATGGGTTTTACTGGTGAATCAGTGTTGTAGAAGATGACAGTATTTCCACTGTAACTACGGAGTGTCTGAGTGCCCAAATGGGTCATATCTGATGACCATGAATAGGAGACAAACTGCATTTTACACCAATTATTTATATGGATTGATAGGTTTAATGGATCAAAAGTTATTGAACATTTTGTATTGGTAGATGGTTTTGGTCGCCAGTAGTTGTGTGGGTCTTTATGGGATATTATCATTTTACAGCTTCATTCAAGTGTGCAATTTACTGCTGTCAATGTTGAGAGTTGAGCTCATTTTAAGCAATTCATATAGTGTTTGTAGTTTATCTATAGCTGTGCATCATATTGTACAAGATCATCACATGTTTGTAGATATTTGACATCTGAGAGCCATCAATCAGTCACTAAAGAAAGTCAAGTCAGCTATTTAACAGTGCATTTTCCAACACATGAGGGTTGCATGTGTGAAGAGAGTTTTTAAAGACTGTTTTGAAGAAACATTTCATCCATTACTTTATTACAAACAGTCAGTGTCAACACCTTTGGAGGTATTTAGCTTTCACTTGATCAGGAATGGGATGGAAAATTGTAATCTGAAAAATAAGTTGCTATTAAAGCAGTGGAAAAACATGCACTGTTCCTTGTGTAGGAGAAACACCTCAGATTTATACTGACTTGGGTAAAACTGTCACTAGTAGCAAAATAGAAAGGAACATGTCAGGTCACTTGAAGATAATATTTCTGAAGATAATCCTGTGTTATCTCTCTACAAGTAAAGTCAAAGGTCCATGTTACAAGACTTGGTGATTGGATGAGGTCAAGTATCAGGCGCTGTGTTGTAAATATACTAGATTAATTCAAGGGATTCAAATAGGTGTGGCTGAACGGCATTTTTATAATGTAATGCAAGCTTTAGATTGCACCTTCTTCATCTTTACAGGTTGTCATACTTCATCTTGGCATGAGAAGACAGTAAGAACCATCCCATCAAAATGAGTCAACAGGGTTATGTGGCTGCACCCCCATACTCTCAGGCCCAGCCAGGGATGGGGGGTTACCAAGGTGGATTTGGACCTGGTACTACACAGCCCCTCTACGGGCACTATGGTGGACCGCCTCAGGCATTTAATGCTCCACCAACAGGTGAAGTACTTCCACTTAGATTACTTTCATTTTCATGCTGTGTTCCTGTCACCTGAGGGTGTGTATTTTAGCTTAATAATGAATAAGCTCAATGTAAAATGAAGTGTTCTCTAAAGACTTACTGCATCTGAGTCTGGTGAATCATTACTATATTATGTTTAATCCTGTCAAGACTAGAAATGTAACATCTGATATGACTGAATTTACTGCAGGTATGATGAAATCAACAGCTGCTGGTTTGCCTCCACCTCCAGTATCCAGTCATTACAGTCAAAATGTCCATAATGGTGATCATCCACAAAGGTAGAATTGTTTTTCCTCAGCAGCATCTGTTCAGTGTGACTAATTTACTCTAAAATAGAAAACATGAAGTGTTGCAGTGTTGTATAAATCTTTCCTTAATGTAACATTATAAATCTCATATCTCATCTTTAGACCATACCTTACTGGTTATATGGTAACTTTTCAGGTACGCTGCTTCACCAGCTGCCTCTGCTGCTTATGGACAACCTCCACAGTCATCATACAATAGCATGGCACCTCAGGCCCCGCCCACAGCACAGCAGGTCACCAATCAAATGAGTGCGATGAACTTGGGCAACTATGGTCAGTTTGCCTTGTTTTTTTTGTTCTGTAAATCATACCAAACACATATACAAGTTTAGCATACATTGCAGCCAACATTGATCAATAGGTTGATTATGAGTATACTAAATTATTTCTTCTTTGTGCAGTTCCAAGACCCATGCATCCTCCAACAAGTACTATACCTCAACAACATTTCCAGGCACCTCCTCCCTCAGCAATGGGCCAGCCACAGATGCCCCCATCACCACAGTCACCTCAAATGCCTCCACAGATGTCTCCACCACAGTCACCTCCAGCAAGCATGCCCATGACAGGTTCACCAATGGTGGGTCCTCCCATTGCTGGCCAGCCGATGGCAGGTCCTCCAATGGCAGGTCCACCAATGGCTGGCAAGCAGATGGCAGGTCCTCCAGTAGCAGGCATGGGGAGACCCTTTCCTGGACCACCTCCTCCAGGTGCTGGAGGTTTTCAGCAGCCTGCTCCTGGAGCTGCAGGTCCAACAGGATACCCGCAGCAACCAGGTAAGTCACTTTGTAAACAAACAAAAGACCAGCTCACATAATTTAAAAAAAAAAAAAAGTTCTCTTGGGTACTCACTGGCATTCTTAATAGATAGTTAAAGTAATTACCCGAGAACACAGATCCTGTAGTTGGAGAAATGCCCTGAACCAAAGACATTTCCTTGTACTAGTAACATAAATTCAGAATTTAAACAAAATAGAGCTATACACATAATTCTGTATGTTAAAATGTAGCTAGTAAATCCCCCGTGATAGGCATTTAAATCCTGTTTGTCAGGTCAGTTTGGGGGACAACACATGGCGGGACCCCAACCAGGCATGCCAGGTGCCTTCCCCTCAGGACCAGGGGCAATGGCTGGCCCACCTCAAAAGAAACTGGACCCTGACTCTATCCCCAGCATAGTAAGTAGCCTTATCCTCCTGGGACTGCATACTTTCACATACGACAATACTACCGGTACTTACAGTATGCCATCACACATTTTATAGCATGATTAAGCAGCTTATTAATTCTCATAAGTGTCTGGTTAAGGCATGTACATTCCACTCCTCTTTTATCAACATATTAACTGATTGTCTGTATAGCTTAGATGTTTAGGCAAGTACATGTTTATAAAAAGTCAAAAAGAGTCTGTGATTACACAAAAGCGGTTTTCAAAACAATTGTAACAAAAATATAATAATTGTGTTGTAGTGTTGTTTGACTGCCTGTATAATCAAAATTAAGTTTTTTAAATGTTTTATCCTCCTGACTGTGCTGTAATGCTTCACTTCTCTGTTTTAGACTCAAGTTATAGAGGATGACAAAGTAAAACAAGGAGGACAGGTCTTCACCACAAACATTAGAGGACAGGTTCCACCTCTGGTCACCACAGACTTCACAGTGCAGGACCAAGGTAATCCAATTTAAGCGTATACCATTTAAAATGTATGTTAAATCCTTTGCACTTTGTACAGCTTTAGTGTAATAATTCCCACTAAATTGCCATACTTGGAAAATATATAACATTATATACAATTACAATACATTTCTATTTTTAATAACTAATAGGCTTTTGCTGAAAAGGTGTACACTCCCATAGAAAAACTGTTTTTCTGGTAATGATAAAATAAAAACAGAATGATACTAGGAATGTGTTTCATCATAATACCAATGCTGTCAATTCTCTTTTCATTCCTCCCAGGCAATGCCAGTCCCAGATTCATAAGATGCACCACTTACTCACTGCCGTGCACCGCTGATCTGGCTAAACAGTGCCAAGTACCACTAGCTGCCATCATCAAACCATTTGCCAATTTGCCAAAGAATGAGGTAAGCCACATTTTTTTTTATTACAACTTAAAACCAGTTACCCCATTGAAAAACAAAGGTTTAAATTAAAACTAATTATACATAAACACCTGGTGAGCTTAAAAAGCAAAGGGCCAACTCATAGGTTTGAAATGTGCAATTTTCTGTGGAGTTGCAGGGACTTGCAGGGCACAAAAAATGCTGACATACTGTGTAGCAGTATTTCCCACATTGTTAAGAATTATTTATGGGGGTCAGCATTTTGTTAGGTGCATTCATCATTTGAGTAGGTCAGATGGTGGACTGTGTCTGGTTATGTTTTGATTACTTTCACTTTATGTTTACACATGAATGCATCACAAATATTTGAATCAGTTTGCACTTCTGAAGTTTTTAAGCAGACCTGTAAAAAGGACAAACAAGATAAACCCAAAGCATTTCTTTGCCTGGAGAGTGTTGTATACAATATTCCCTTAACATCCCAGAAGTGTCTAGAGAATGTCAGAGCACAGGGCAGCATTATTATGAAACAGCTTCATTAAAATAAAAGTATTGCACAGAGGGATGTGTTTGTCTCATATGTTATGCAGTATGGTGGTTAGCTTCGACATGACTACATGGTCGTGTTTATGCTTCCCAACAGCCACGGCCCCTTTAGGGAGGATAGTGGTATTCGTAATTGTCTTGTTTTTAAGTTTTCTTTAGCATAGCTAGGAAATCTATAGCCTGGTGAACAACAAGCAAAGTCAGGTGTCATTTAATAAAGGTCTACAAGTACTGCAAAAGTTCCACTGTCCCATGAATGACCTCATTTTGGATCATGTGTGGTCCAAGAATCCTGTGTTAGATATTTTCCCTCCTCTCTCACCCTGTCCCAGGCACCAATAAGCCTTTTTAGGCAATGTTAGCTTTCTCTCCATTTGGCTTAAAGCTAATTAGCTAATGTCAGATCAGCAGGGACCACTGAAGAAGAAAGGGAGTTTATATGAAGAGAATCAAACCCAAGTGTATCTGCCCAATCCATTTCATCCACTTCCGCTACAATTACACAAAATGGTAAATCGTAATCAGTGAAACAAATGTCTACATATAAAAAAAAAAACCTTCTCTCTTGTGCTCAGAAGCAAAATGCATTGTTTCATGATCCAACAGTTATTGTTCACTGGGTAAACTGCTCTCAGATGTTGTAAACACTTTTACTCTTCACCTTGTCCAATTTAGATGAAGTGTTCTAATAATAAACCGACTGGCTCCCTTGTCTTCACTTGGTTTATAGGTGTCCAACCAAACATTGTTCATTTACAATTGTGAACCTTTTAGATTTTCTTTTTTCCCCACAAATTGTCATGAAAGTCCTAAAATCAGCTAAACAAACATAATTAAACCAAAACATTCAACTTATGTATTCATTGCAGAAAATAATCCAATCATGAATATTTTTGTGTTTGGCTGAGTTGAAGCTTATGTGTGTGGTTTATTGAATTTGATTGCTTTTGTCTAGTTTTAGGACTTCTGAGAGTATATATCATGTTTTGGCTAATGTTTCTGCAGAACATTAGGGCATTTTGAAGGGTTTCTAGACTTTCAAGCACTTCTGATTGTGTCAGAGCTTGCAGATTTTGTTCAATGTACATATTTGGTTATAAGACAGTGTCCATTATGCATAGGCCAACTTCTGTCCTCAGTGACAGTGCTTTGGTAAGATAAATAATTTTTACATTCCGTAACAAAAAGACGTGCTGTGTACAAGAATATAAAAGCCCTGGTATCCCTGATGCTTCACATAGATAAGTGTTTGTTTATAGGGAGACAAAAAGAATGTATTAGATTACACCATAGAAAACCTGACCACGGTGTTCTATTTTTCTGTATTGTAGGCTTCGCTTTATGTTGTGAACCATGGTGAGACAGGACCCATCCGCTGCAACCGATGCAAGGCCTACATGTGTCCATATATGCAGTTTATTGATGGTGGTCGACGTTTTCAGTGTGGTTTCTGCAACTGTGTCAGTGAAGGTATTACACCAACTGATCCAGTAAAGATGGACTCTCCATTTGAACAAAGCGGATAAATGTCTTTCATTTCTTAAACAGTTCTTTACATTTATTTTTATTTCTCCCTCTTCCCAAAGTGCCCGTGTTTTATTTCCAACACCTTGACCATATGGGACGGAGGGTGGACTTCTATGAGAGGCCTGAGCTGTCATTGGGATCCTACGAGTGTGTAGCCACCCTGGACTATTGCAAGGTACAGGACACGTAGTCAAGTTAGGTTTACTGCTAATTATTACTGTCTATACCAAATAGATTCAATTGATCAAAAGAGCAGATTACCCTTTTGAGGTGTAACAGCACTGATCCAGTCTGTGATCTAACATTTTCTCTTGAAGTGAGTGGTTCTATGGCGTCTGGTATTTCTCAGTAATATGGAACAAGTGATTTTCAGCTGCGGGATTATATTGCTGATTTCTCTGAAGGACCATTTGGTAGCTACCGCACATAATTCAGCATGAGCCGATTACATCAAAGCTGACTGCAAGACTGAAAGCTCAGTTCTTTTAAAAACACTAAAAAAAACCACTAATGCCAGTCATCGTTATGTTCGTTGCTGCTGTGGCTGTTGAGCACAACATTAGAGGACAGAGAGATATGGCAAAGCTGAGTCAGTGGCCTACTTCTGCTCTGTTTATTAGAATGTATAAACAACCTCTACAGACCAGCCATTAAACAAAAGCTTGCAAGGTACGTTTCTTGTCAGGGGTTGTAACTGTGGCAACATAACAGTGCCAGTGCCAAGGCATCCCTTCTAGCATGCATTCATTTGCTGTGTTAGGGGGCATTCTGTTCAGGAATGTTTCGCTGCCTCAGTATTTGAAGATACTCCAGCAATACAGTGTTATATCCAGAGGAGTTTTACTTTGAAGTTAAGTTCAGTGGATTTGAGTCTAAATAGAAGTTTTGATTTCATCTCATTGTTCCACCTGCTGCCTTTTCCTCAGAATAATAAGCCTCCGAATCCTCCTGCCTACATCTTCATGATTGATGTGTCCTATAACAACATTAAGAGCGGACTGGTCAAGCTGATTTGTGACGAGTTGAAGACTCTGCTGGAGAAGTTGCCCAGGTACACACAATAAAACAGAAAACACACCTAATCATACTGCATATATAATAGTAAAATATGCGTAATGCGGTCCGTACAGTACAAACTTCTAGAGCATATAGTCTCCGTCTACTACTACTAGGCATGAGCACTTTTCTAAAGATCAGTTTAAAATGTAAATCTTGTTGCCTTTAATAAACAACTAGTTTATTCTTAGCCAAAAAAAAAGACTTCCATAAGCATAAAAATAAGCCAATTGTTTGTTCGCATCAGCTAAATATTTTTGCACAATGTTAGCAGATGGTTGTTATCAGCAAGGTGTGCTATTAAGACAGCCAAAAAATGTAAATGTGATGAAGCAGGATTTCATCTTTGAAAAACATTCAAACCAAAGAGAAAATAAAACGATATGTTGTACATGCGGCTTTGGTTTTATGGGACTGTTATTCTGAGAGTTTTTGATTCTCTGGAAGGAGAGGATGATTCACTTCACCTGGGTACAAAAAATAGCTTTCTTCTCTTCACTTCATTAGTGCCAGAAGCAATTTATTCATTTCAGTCTGCTGACATTACATCACCCTTTAAAGCACTTAGCTGAGGTTTATTTCAGATAAACCCATTTATCAGCTGTGTTTGAATCTTTTCTTTGTCCTGCTGTTAAATCAAGATAATGCTAGAGCTAATCTGAAGATGTAGACTTTTTGGGATGAAGAGGACTCAAGTAATGTGTAATCCTAATGTCTTCTTTTTTAACTGCAAAATGACTAATGACTTGTCTTTTTCAAAAGGGTTTGATGTAAATGTTTAAGGCAACATAACATGTTTTTGAGTGGGTCTGCGTGAAATAAGAAGAGAGACGTTTAAATAAATGACTGTGCTGTCCTGGAAGGTTTTGATGTATGGCTTTAGTTCAACCTGACTAGCAGCTCCATATCCCACTTCAGAGTGTTCTGGTGAATGTCAGTGATGTTAAAGCCTTATTTTGAATTATAGCCCTTTGTAAAAACAAGGCACGTCATAAGACTTTACTTGTAGTGGTGTATTCTTTACCTGACAGAAGAGTTGAGAAAAAGCTGACCAAGAACAAGTGAAATGAAGACAAAAATGAACATGGCTGCTTAGTAGAAACATAATTGTTTCTCTTACCAACAAACATTGATTCGGGTTGTTAACCTTTAACTGTTATGACCTTCCTTTTAAGCTCCCTGCATTCACAAAGACACACACAGACTCACACTAGTAAACACTTCCATATGTGACATGAATCCACTGTTGGAGTACTCCTGCTTATGTGGCCCTATATGGCCCTACTAAAAGAAAGGATAGTCTATTAAAGTGGTGTCCATCCCAAAGATAGAACAGACTCTTATCTTTTGTTTTTATTCACATGAGAAAAGTGCCAGATTTAGCCTGGCTGCTTTGCGTCACAATGTTAATAGAGCACAGTTTGTTTGTTTTTTGTTTTTTTTATGCTTTTTTTTTTTTACAAGCTGACACAAAGTAAGATCTTAACCATGATTGCAGTTTGACAGCGGATTGTAAACAGGGTAACTCCAACACCCTAGAGTTAATGTTTTTTTTTTCTCTATCCTTCACTAGAGAGGAAGGTGCAGAGAGCTCAGCGATAAAGGTTGGCTTTGTCACTTACAACAAAGTTCTACACTTCTACAATGTAAAGAGCACTTTGGCCCAGCCTCAGATGATGGTGGTTTCTGACACAGCCGAGATGTTTGTGCCCTTGCTCGATGGCTTCCTCGTCAATTACCAGGACTCAAAGGCTGTTATCTACAAGTAAGATTCAGCTTCAGTGAAAAGAGATGCTTGTTTTTTTTAACATACCACGATGCAAATGATGTGATTCTCTGGGGTTTAATCTAACTGAACCAAAAATAAGCAACAGAAAACAGGCTAAATCTTATCTGATTATCTTCTCATCTTATAGTGATTATCAGTCAGAAATCTGGCCGACAGTTATGATCAGGTCTTTTGGGACTGTTTTTAAAATGGGAACACACGCAAAAAAAAAAAAAAAAAAACCTCTAGCGATTGCTGCCCTGTCAAAGTCCTGGCAGTCATTTATAATCCAGTGTATTTCTTCTCTAGCCTCCTGGACCAGATCCCTGACATGTTTGCAGACACGAATGAAAGTGAAACGGTCTTTGCCCCTGTCATCCAGGCCGGTGTGGAAGCACTAAAGGTTAGCCACACGGTGACATCTGTCAACAAATGGGACAATGCTGGCCTAGAATAACCTTCCTCAGTCGTTTAGGTTCTGTACTTCTGACAAATGAACACAAACCGCTTCTGGATTCGGTGAAATATGGATTTAAGTTCTAGAAACTGAAATCGTAAAGCCAAGCTAAAGAAAAAATATATATTGCCAGATTCTTTCAGTTTATCAGATATTACTCAGGCAACTTCATGATGGACTTCTGAACTCATTCAACTCCCCATTCCACAGGAGTTTCTTTTTTCTCTTCCTAATATGTTTGTGTTTACTTTCATGTCCAGTGAGCTTTGTCAGTGTTATGAGGTCAGTGTTTTGGCACACACTGAAGGAAAAGTTCACAGGCTGCTTTTAATTGGAAGCAGTTCTTATGTTGCACAACAGCAGAGATTTGGTCAGTTATTTATTTGTTCTACTCATGGTCATATTTTTTGGATTTTGGTCTTGCTTATATTGCATCTTTATCTCATTTTGTCACGTTTACTTTGCAACACAGATGAGTGCTGTGAAAATAACGCTGATTATAATCATGAGAACATTTGCAAGAAATGAGTTTTGAAAATGGTGCAGCGTGAAACTTGAAACAACATGCAAAAAGTCTCATATTAGAAAAGAATACATTACACACCTGAGTGAGATCTGATTATTTCTTCTCATTCGTCCCCTCCAGGCAGCAGAATGCAGTGGAAAACTTTTAATCTTTCAGTCGTCCATGCCCACTGCTGAGGCCCCTGGCAAACTGAAGAACAGGGATGACAAAAAGCTCATCAACACAGAGAAAGAGAAAGTGAGTGAACTTTGTGTTTACTGTAGCTGTACTTGCAAATTATTCACGACTCTAAATTTAGAGTCATGTCTGTTGTAAATGAAGAGAAAGATGGAAGGCCTGGAATTAATATCCTTGCACTAAGGAGAAACATTTGTTGTTGGTTTTAAATGTTTGTTGTAAAAAGGCATTTTAAATACATGCTTTGTATTAAATTGTAATTCAGTTTTTAAACTAAAATACTGAATTTCTCTATGTGAGTGTAACAGGTGTTGACTTGTATAGAAATAATATGTGTGTTTCCTCCATAGACCCTGTTCCAGCCTCAGAAAGGTGTGTACGAGCAGCTGGTGAAGGACTGTGTAGCATCGGGCTGCTGTGTGGATCTCTTCCTCTTTCCCAGTCAACATGTGGACTTGGCAACCATGGCCAATGTGCCCTGTCACACCGGTGGCTCCGTCTACAAGTACAACAACTTCCAGGTGTGGATAAAGCAGGCACATGTGTCTGAAGGTCAAACATAAAGGATATAGACAGTGTGACAAACTGCTTTTCATGGTTGCCACATTTAGAACATTAATGCCAGGGGAGCTGCAAAGCCAGTTGTATCTACATAATGACTTTGGCATAGTTCCAGCACCCTAACACAGAACTGTCCCACAGGAATGATGTGACAGGCTTGAGAAAAAGCTCCAATGCTGAAGATACTAATGCATTAGTACTATGTTATCATTTAACACAAAACAGGATGTGTCACAAAAAGATAAAGTATACTGTGGCTCTATGAATGTTAAATCATCTACTTAACTATGGTACTGAATTATCTGGAATGGAGACAACATATGAAACACTGCCCTCTGCTGGTTAATTCTTGACACAATGTATATAATAAGTACTTTTCTTGCCAGGTGGAGACCGATGGGGAACATTTCCTAAGAGACTTGAGGAAAGACGTACAAAAAAATATTGGATTTGATGCCATTATGCGTGTTCGTACCAGTACAGGTAAGGAATCTCGCACAATGACTTTGTTAATGTCTAACAGATCCTGCATATTACTAAAGAACCTGTTGGATTTTTTTGTCTGTCTGTGTGATTGCAGGCTTCAGAGCGACAGATTTCTTCGGTGGCATCTACATGAACAACACCACAGACATAGAGATGGCAGCTGTAGATTGTGACAAAGCTGTTACTGTGGAGTTCAAACATGATGATGCACTCAGTGAGGAGACTGGGGCAATGATGCAAGTATGTGTCTTTCACAGTGTAGCTTACTAAACAAAGCATTTAGTATTGTTAGCATATTGAGTTTTTACTCATCTTGGCTCCTTGTTTCCCAGTGTGCCTTGCTGTACACTACTATCAGTGGACAGCGGCGTCTGCGCATTCACAATCTCAGTCTGAACTGCAGCTCGCAGCTGTTGGACCTGTACAAGAGCTGCGAGACTGACTCACTCATCAACTTCTTTGCCAAATCAGGTAATTATTTCATCCACATTTATAGCTTCATTTTGTCTCTCTAGTGTCTTGTATACTTCACTAAAATATGGGAACAAATTTGGCCACAGAGACAACGGCACTGTATTCAACTTGAACCCCAAATGCAGAAATTAAAATCCCTGTGATCTTTAAGCCGTTCAGTATTTCCAGAGGGAGTCATCTCATGCAGTCAGCGCTCATTATTTTAGGGTGTACTGTGTCCTGTTGATGTACTACAGTATCATCCTGACCTTTGCCACAGCAACCCCATGCATCACTTCATAATCTACTAATGCTCACTGATTTATGAGTAGAAGAATGACTTGTGGAAATGTCCAACACATGTTTCACATAAAGTACAGATGACATAGTGTCTGTTGACAGCCTTAAGTACATTTGTATTACTGACCTTTACTTGCCCTCTTTCACCGATCCTGCTTCTCTTCAGCTACCACTTGCACTCCTTCTCAAGCTGATTTTTTTTTTTTTTCATTTTTAATCCCTTATGTGCGACTCCCTAAATGTTCCTGGGTTCCTCTGTGCTTCTCCTCCCCCTCTTCTGCCTTTTAATGAACTTTTTCTCGTCCATACTCAGCTTACCGTGCCATACTGAACCAGCCTATAAAGAATGTCAGGGAGATCCTCGTCAACCAGACGGCACATATGCTGGCGTGCTACAGGAAGAACTGTGCCAGCCCCTCTGCTGCCAGCCAGGTCAGTCAGCATCGTACCTGGGATCAAATGTAGAAGCGTGTTGACCTGTTGAGGCTTGACATGGCTAACATCATTCACTGTAGGCGTGACATCCCTGAACATCATTTTTATGTGTGTGTAGCTGATCCTGCCCGATGCCATGAAGGTCTTCCCAGTCTACATGAACAGCTTGATGAAAACTGCTCCCTTGGTGGGCAACACAGAACTCTCAACAGACGACAGAGCCCATCAGAGGCTGTCAGTCACAGCCATGGGTGTTGAGGACACCCAGCTGTTGCTCTATCCACGCCTCATCCCACTGGTGAAGACAAATGCACACACTGACTAGAGTCACATAGGAGTCATTATAAACTGTACTAATTATGTTTTGGCATTAAGTAAATGAGCTGCAAACAGTTTTACTGATTTAGAAAGACAAAGTCTACTTTTTCCTTTTGTGTATAGACAGATTTAGCCAAATCCTCTGTGTGAGTGAAAGCAAAATGATTGACCTACCCTCTTGTGACTGTGGTAATTCTAATATTGCTACTCTTTGCAGCATAACATGGACGTCTGCAGCGAAGCTCTGCCCGCTCCAGTACGCTGCTCTGAGGAGCGGCTGACCGACGCTGGCATGTTCCTGCTGGAGAACGGACACTCAATGTTTCTGTGGTTGGGCCAAGCATGCTCACCTGACCTCATCCAGAGCATCTTTAACCTGCCCTCTCTTGCCCACCTGCAAGGAAACATGGTGAGACTTTTTTTTACATCACTGAATATATATGTACAGGTGCAAAAAAATTACACTTTCACTGGAGAGAAAAAAAAACTCCAAATAAGCAGTTTACATGCCTAATGATGTATTCCCTAATTAAGAACAGCTTCTCAGAGTTTTATTTTAGTTACCACACTGAAAATCTTTTTCATTAACTTTTTATTCAAATATTTACATTTTTTATTTCACAAAAACAGTAGGGCACATAAAGGGTAAATTACATCCTTTATCATCAAAAGAAATTCTGAACAAGGTAGTATCCTCTTCCTCTTTGATGTAGTACAATTCTTCCATTAAAAGAAAAACAAAAACACAAGGCTGCCCCTCTGGTATTGCTTAAGGCTGTGAGGTTTAGGGTTATAACATTTATTGGTAATAAATTACATTTTATGAGTTATTACTAGACACATTCTCTGATTTCACCAAGATAAAGGAGCTTAGCAATGTGGGGAATTTTATGCCCTAGGATCTTTAAACTAGACTTACAACCCTAACACATTTTAACTTTTAGACATGTCCAAAACATATAGGGTTGATTATCATGTGTGGTCACATTGTGCCAACTCATCTGCTTTCAGAATGTTTGAGTGTAGTTTTTCTCACACCAGAAATGTGGACTGTAATTTGGAGTCTGCATCCCTACCAGAAAAGATTTCAGCCTTGCAGCAGATCTTAACTTTGATTAACAATATTCAAAATTTGTTGCATGCACATCTAAAGAATCCTTATTTAGTCAGAATTATTTCTTAATCGGAAAATGGTCCCTTAAAAAAAATGCTGTATGTTATTTAGTTGATGTGTCAAATCCAGAATAGTGTCACATTTGGAATAATAATTGAATGGTGATGTGCATGTAAACACCCTCACTGTGTTTTGTAAATGAGAAGAAAATCACTAGTGCTGATATTTACTGCTATGGAACCATTTCAAAACAAAAGCCTGCATTTTCCTCACTGCCTTATGAACATATTTATCCAAGCCTAGTAGCGTCTGCAGACTCAAACAACCCCTGATTATGTTTTTCAGGCTGCCCTGCCAGAACTGGACAACCCATTGTCTAAGAAAGTTCAATCCATCATCAGCGGTCTTCTTGAAAAGAGGCCGAACTCCATGAAAGTAAGATATGGAACACCAACAGAAATTAAAATCAACTGCTGTTAAGATTCTGTCTCCCCCTAGTGGAGCTAGTTAGCAAGTACAGGACAATGCTATATCACCTTATGTTTTATTGCAGTTTTCCCTACATACTACAGCAATTAAGACAGTGTGTCTAATGAAGAATGCCTGACTTCCTGTGTTATTTAGCTCCAGATCGTGAGGCAGAGGGACAAACCAGAGATATTATTCCGTCAGTTCCTGGTGGAGGATAAGGGTCTGTACGCCGGGGCTTCCTACATGGACTTCCTTTGCTACGTCCACCGGGAGATCAGGCAGCTGCTCACCTAACCCTCAAACCAAGGCCTCGGTGTCTTCTTCCTGACCCGGGGGGGGAGGGGCATGGCATCCAACGGACAATGCACAAACCTCACAGGGTCAGTCTCTCAAGGCTCCTTTTGATTCTTCACGTTTCTGCCGCATTTAGGAAGGACCAAGGAACTTTTAGTGTTTTCCCAAAGTCAGACGAGGGAACAAGGAACCAGGGAAAGCCTTTTGAGATTCAGCCTCGAGTGTCCAAAGCTGCCTTTCTGTAACACACCTTTGCCATGTTTAAGTTTAGACAACAGAGAAATGGAATACAGTGTGAACTTCAAATAACCACTTGTCACTTGAGGACTTGCCAGTTTAATCTGGAGGAATGAAATGGAGAGAGTGCATCCTTGCGTAACACAGCCAGTGTTTCCCGCACACATATTTTGCCCGCGGGTTTAAATGACATTAGCGTCTGAGGCTGAAATGCATTTTGGCAAAGCAATACAACATAAATCTCCCACTGTGCATTCAATTAAGTTAAGTGTTTTGTTTTTTTTTTATTTCACTTTGTAGATGTGGGGTCTGAATAAGCGGTTATTTGTGGGTCATACTGTATATGTTCTCTCTAAAACTCAATAAAGGGACTTTCTCTATGAGGACTTAAGAAAACAGTCTCGGTGACCAGTCTTAATAAAAAGAAATGTAATCAGAGGGTTTCACAAAGGTTTTCTACATTTCACACTTTGGTTGTCCAGGCTCTGTTTAAATGTGTCTATACGTCTTGTGTAAATTTATAAAGTGTATCCGCAGTGCTGGGTAATTGGCAACAGAGGAGTAATGATTCTCAAACAAAAGCCAGTGTTTTGCCAAGAGAGAAAACTAGCCCTGGGCAAAATAATCAGATTTTTTGCCCATGTACGGCAGAGGTTTGATCCTCACCATGATGCAGAAAATGCTTTTTTTTCAGTTTTTTTTTTTTTTTTTTGAAGTTATGATTAAAGGAACACAGCTGTGTCGCTCTACTTAGAAATCGAGGACCGACTTTAGTCTTGGGGAAGAATGTTGCCATAAATTAAACATTTGTGTCTCTGCAGTGACTTAAGGGATAGTTATTTAAATATATATTATGAGAGATTTACAAAAGCAGTGAACTAATGATAGTTTAGGGGCCAAATAAAACATCTTTATATAGATATACAACAAGGGACAGCGATTTTACTAGACTCAAAATAAACAGTAATCTATCTAATTTAGCTAACTCTTTATACAATAACAGTTATAGTCTATAAAACTGGCTACAATAAGCATTAGTCTTCAGTTATAGCATCATACTGGATTTACTGCTTATTTTTATTGGAGTTATTACTTCCTTTACTTTGTGCATTTGACAAATATGGTATGATGATGTGTATTTATCCTACAAAAAGTCTTTGTATGTGAAATACACATATACATATATACAGTACATATATTACAGTCTGCCTTAAGTTGATGTAGTAGGTGTGATCCTAAAGGTGTATGACTCACATTATTTGGTTTGTATGCAAACATATCTCAGGTAATTTGAGTACCTTACTGTTTTATGTTGAAAACATTGATTTGAACTGAACTGGAAAGATGGATTTTTTTTTTTTTGGTAGACTTGTACCACATTTTATTCCAAAATCGGGAGATTAAAAAAAAAATTGTCTGAAATAAACTCTTGACTATAACTGTTGTCTTTTTTATTAACCTTTTTATTTTATCAGGGCTTATGCTGTGGTGGACAGTACATAACATTTAAGACAGATATTGCATGTGATAAGAAAATATACTCAACTATACATGTGACACCTGGTAGAAGACCTGGGATTTCATTGATTTGGTTCCATTTTGCAAACTAGAATGTTTTAACATAATGCACATCATTGTATGCAACATTCTAGTTTGGCAATTGTTGCAGTTGCTCAAATTTAGGAGTGATTGAATAGTTCCTTTCTATCACCATAAGGGGGCATCAGATGATTAATTTTCAATCACAGCCATGACAGCGCAATATACTTTTTGATCAACATTGAACATTTGAGGTGTATATTTTCTCATTTTTACCCATGATTACTTTTTGAGCTTTTAATATCAGTTATCAGAGAAAATTTTGAAATGCATCTTCATTTGCAGAAAGTAAGTCTGTGCATCCACAGACATAATCCATTTTTCCCCATATAATGCAGTTTCTTTTTCCTGATTTCTAGGAATAAAAACTCTGAGCACAAAGTCACACAAAGGACAAAAAAAGACAGGTTTGGAGTGTCTTCTTGATGGAAATTTACAGATTACATCTGATAACATGGTCAAAAATACTACAAATTAGCAAAATTCAGCTTTTTATTGACTAAATGGAGACCAACATGCATTATTGAGGAGATATGTTTGTTGGGACGACAGCCTTGAAAGTAAAACTACGTTGTTAAATTCTGCAAAGTCCATGTCAGGTTTTCAGCTGGTTCTGAAGATACTTCCTGTATCCATGTCGTCATAAAACAAAACCAAACAGAACGCTGAAACACTTACTTTCATCTCCTCCACACACTGCTCTCCAATCATTTCCAGTGAACGACAGGAAGCCAGTAAGTGAGACTTGTACCCAGCATGCCTTGTGTTTGCTCACATTTGGGGCCAATCAATGCTTCAATTGCACACAACAGGAACCACTCAGGCTGAATGGGAGCGGGCAGCTGGACTTAAGCCCAGAGGACGAAGAGGACGAGGAGGAGGAGGAAAACGGCAGGGAGCAGTTTAGCCAAAAAGATGACTATCATACAAAGTTACATCATGTATATCAACAAACCTCCGTGCCCATCCTTATTAAAAACAGTGAATTATATGAACAAATCTAAAGACCTGAAATTCACTCGAGAGCGAATTTTCATTTAATACTGTACAACTGACAATCCTTTGTACAATGAGCATAATACGATATAAATAATCTCAAACACTGCCCTTAGTGTAAACTTCTAAACAGTGCCTCAAAACAAAAATAAAAACATATCGATAGACGGTTTACTTTACAGGGAAAAGACATGAATGAAATACACTGAAAGCAGCATTTATCTTATGACAAAGATTTCATCGTCTAATGTTATACTTATGGTAAATATAGCTACCTGTGTGCTTCTGTAGACAAACCATCAATATCATGGTCCGATTTGACATCAATACAATCCTTGTGTTGTTTCTTTATGGTTGGCAAGTAAACATGAACAAAGTTGAAAAGGTTCTCATAGAGTTCTTATCTATCATATTATCTGTTTATATACAATTTAAAATGGTACAATATTGTTTCCTAAACTCTTCCTTTTAAAGACCACAATGATATACTAAGTCGAGGTGGGAACACTCTGAAGCCAAGAGCCAGTTTGCGCTAAAAAGTATCTGGAATGTGGATAAAAGACACGTGGACATATTTTGTAGTTGGGTTTTTGAAGCGGTAAAAAGTCACAGTGATTTCACTTGGCAGTAAATTAAAAGAGTCCAGGCTGCAGACGAGATAGAAGAAACACTTTTCTTCACAGAACTGTTATTCCCTGTGTGTCGATGCTGTAGTGTCACTGACAGTGCAGTACTTGGTGTTCAGCAAATAGAGAGACACTCCAGAGATAAAAAAGCTGGAAATCAACCTTAAAGTTGATTATTTCTTATATTTGAGAATTTGGCCTGTAGCTGGAAAACACGTTTCTATTTGGATCAAATGTTTAGGAGACAGTTGACTCCAGAGTGTTCCACCCATATTGCCTACTCCTACCTGCGGCCCACAGTAATGAACAATGTTTTATTTATGGTCAAAAGTCTGCATAGCACACTGTACACAGTATGAGTCCAAGTCAGTTATTGGGCCAAGCTAAAGATGAAGTTCTTCCACAGGCTCCGCCGTCAGCCAAAAGTTAAAGAACATTTTCAAAGAGGTGCATTGATCGCATGATGTTTTCATCCTGCAGACAGACAGGAACAACATAATGAGACACTAAGTATGCCAACGGCAGCAGCAGGAGGTGTTGTTTTTGGGGTATCCAGCTTACATTTTGGCAGCAGTCGATGAATTCGTCTATGGTTACCACTCCGTCTTTATTCTTATCCATCTTCTGTTGGAGGCAGGAAGAGGAGGAAATGTGAGGAAAATGAACAGGGCATCTCAAAGTCTCTTCACTGGTGATTTATAGTGTGAAGGCTGCCAGCTGAACACTTGCCTGAAAGAATACTTCTACATGCTGACGAGGCGTCTCCTCTTTGAGGACAGGGTATGTGCACTTGCCCATCATGTCGTAGATGGCCTTCATGATGTCCAACATTTCCTGCAACACCGAGAGTTGGCCTCAAAGGCTCAGTTCAGTCAAATTATGAAAACAGAAACAGTCTGAGCGGCATTTTGATAAATGAGTTAATCATGTCAGAAAACAGCAAAAATGCGATTTTATTACCTCAATTCACCCACCTCTTAGATTTGTTCTAATCATCAAGTACCCAAATTTAAGAAGTTGCAACCAATAAAAGTGATATTCAGCATAAAAAAAGATCCCTGTGGTTTTCTTTAACAATAATCATTCATAGAATCCAAGTCTTTATAGGACCTAAAGCAGAATTAGATTTTTTTTGCCAATACTATTGACTGTCTTTAATGCTTGCTCGTTCACACAGCAGCCTTGCTTATTTTCTTAATTTAATCTTAAATGACAGCAAAATCTAAAGAGTGGTCAGGTGTTAATGTGCATTTTCATATTTTATGATACTAAATGGCATACTTATCATAATGTGCTGCAAAGTAACAAAATAAGCTAGAATACCGTAAATGAACTACTTCAGCTCCTTTTACTTTATAAAATTTGCCATGTGCTAAAGTACACAACAATTAAAATCAGTGTAGCAATTGATGAGCTGCACCTCCTTCAATATAATTTACATACAATGTAGAAAATAGACACATTTAACCAGAATGTTAATTTTCATTACAGTCCGTTTGTACAAGACTGTGATGCCAAACCTGACAGAGGCAGCAGTAGTTGATCATCCTATGTCTATTTGTTTTTAGTTTATTTGTTTTGATGATGTCTATGTCATTATTTGTATTTTTTATTTTAATTTTTAGTGAATGAGTGCTGTATCATTGTTGGCTGTTTTATGTCTTGTTCTGTCACCTACATAGGGACCGCAGATGAAAAGTAGTTATTTTACTAATTCTGGTATATTTACATGGGTGTATGTTTTATACAACAATGTTCATAAATATGCATGGTCCCTATTAAATAAACCAATAAAATGAGAGTAAAATGAAAAATGATTATCGGTAGTACTAGTCAACCAGTCCATTGTGATTTTGCATGATTATTATTGACATAATACCCTGCTTGGTCAAAACAAACAAAATACACATAGTATTCTGTTGATTATGGGTCTTCATAAATATCACATCTATTTCCATCAACAGTTGCATTCATTTTAGGCCAAGTTCTTGTATTGATGATGGAGAGTCTATAAAATTTTTCTCCATCACATCCTAAAAATTCTCAAAGGGGTTCAGGTCTGGACTTTGTGATGGCCAATATATGTGTGACAATGATGTGTCATGCTCTCTGAACCATTCTTTCATCATCTGAATCCTGGTATTATCTTGGAAAATGTCTGTATCAGCTAAGAAAAAATCCACTCATGTTCAGACTTGGTCAGTCAGTATATACAGGTTCAGCTGATCCCCAGATCACAACACTGCCCCCATAGGTTTCTATTGTAGGCACTAGGCATGATCACTCTGGAACAGGGTCAGTCTGGACCACATGACCTTGTTCCACTGAAACAGTCCAATCTTTATGCTCTCTATCAAACTGATGGATATTAACAAATGAGAAGCTACTCGCTGCATCAGTTAAAGGGTTAAAGAACTTACTGCAGCAGAAAAAACACAATAATCACAGCAGTCTCTTAACTAATTGCGTTACATCCAGGTGGTGATTTATTTATTTTTTTTAATCACTTGAATATGCTCTTGGGAGCCATCTAGTGGCCACAGGGGCCTTAAGCGTGCACCGATCAATTCACTGTTGCGGCACTATTCCATACAGATAATTCTGCTTTGAGAGCTCCGTTACCTCTTTAGTGATATATCCGTCTTTATTGATATCATACAGGTTGAAGGCCCAGTTGAGTTTTTCCTGGACTGTGCCTCGCAGAAGGATCGAAAGACCCATGACAAAATCCTGCAGGTGAGAGAACACAATTTGCACTATGAATGAAACAGCCTTTGTCCTCATAAACATGCACAACTACATACAAGTATTTCTACCTTGCAAATTAAATAACCAACGTACTTCTGCTGATTTCATACATCAAATTCTGTACGGCGATATGATGTCAGGCATTAATGAAAGCCAAGTGATGAAACAGCAAGGCTGCAAACACCATAAATCAAAAATACCTCATTATTCAAATGATTAGCCGACTTATAATCTGAGTCAGCCCCCAGGGAGTCCCTGTACTTCTCAACAGAACAGACGGCACAGTAGCCGGAGAAGCTCTGGTTTGGAGTAATGACAGCTTTTCTGTCCTAATAAGCAAATGCATGCCCTTCATAAATATTTATCACATGTTGATAGCCCCCTCAGATAGACCTGCTTGGACTAAATTAAAATGATTGGGGTTGCAGGTTATGTAACTCTCCAGTGCAAAATCTCAGGGGGGTGGAGTTTGTAAACTTTGCAAATATTAAGCCTGATATACTGCTTTGCAAGATATCAGTGCAGGCCAGGGCTCCTTTTATTTGATCCCTTAGAGATGTCAAACTTTACTAGAATCAAGTATTGAAAGTTTTAACAGAATGTGGGTCTGTCGTGTTTGACAGCTGCAGCAGATCACGATGGACGTTAGATGCCAAATAAATACAGAAAAGTTTTTGTACCAAATGTTTTGCTCTCACATTTAAGCAGTGTGCTGCTATAAAATGTAGAGAATCTTTGCTCAAGTTTCTTCAGTTTCTTCCATGTATTTTCATTTTATTTAGGCCACAGATAATGAGTCAGCTGCTCGATTTTATTTGTCTGTTTTCGTAGATGAATGATCTTTCTGAAAATGTGAAGTTTTTTAATTTGCAAAACAGTCATATTTATATGTATTATTTCTATGGATCTCTAAAACTAACACAAAAGAAAACAATGAGAAGTGCGCGAGTGGTATGCTGATATATATATTTTTTTTTTTGTAGAAAACCAGTACCAGCGGTCAGTGACAAAAATAAACAACATAAGCCAATGTTTTCGACACACTAATAAATCTAACCCTCGTGACAGCACCAGTAGTTGAAGTGATGATGTTTGCTTACCACAAAACTCACAGATCCGTTGTGATCTGTGTCGAATGCATTGAACAGGAAATGTGCATATGTTGAAGCATCTAGGGAGAGAACACACACACAGAAAAAGAGAAATCTGTCACAATAGATGTCCGTTAACTCCATACTGATTCAAAGAACGTGTGGCTGTTTTTTTTGCACTTCAAAGCGTAAAAAAAGAGGCACAGTGTTTTTTTTTCATGCTAATATTGAGAAGCAGTGTGCTCAAAGCTTAGAGTTTTATCATTGTTTCCTTCACCATTATATTTAGTGCTCTGCCTTTCTTCTTACTTCATAGATATATCAAAGCCTCCTAATGTGTTCTGTGTTGTTCCTTGGGTAATCTTTGCATAATAATGAGAGCCAATATTCAGCGTCTCCAGGCTGCATATATACCGAAGCATTTTTTTCCTCCCTCTCCTGCTCTACTACTACATTTTCTACGATCAAAGGGTAATTTCTTTTGTGGACACTGTGGCCACAAGATACTACGCTGCCTTGCAGAAAAGGTGAGAAGCGGTAGTGAGAAGTAATACAAGCTGAGAAAACATGATACTAACCTCCCTGCGGGAAGAACTGTGCGTAGATGTCTTTAAAAGTGTCCTCATTGACGACTCCACTGGGGCATTCCTGAAAGACCAGTGAACAAATGAATGGAATCAGGAAAGTCATTAATCACCATCCTCACCTTAACATATTTACCATCAACTGCTGCCATTGGCTGTTTATTATAAAGCACATACTAATACCTAATGATGTGTAATCCTATTCTACAAATACAAGGCCATTAATAAATAGTTTTTCCTCAATATCTATTGAAATCTTGCTTATCAATAGTAAGCAAGCATGCTGTTATGCATGAATTAGGATCTAAACAAGCTTTCCTCAGTAAAGGGTTTACACGATAGTACAGGAAGAATGATCAGTAGCCTTCCTAGTAGGCTGATATGCATTCTTTAATCACAGGCTGCTGCGTCTAGTTGCCTTCTTAGTAAATCCATTACAGCAGATATCGACTGCAATTAAGATTCAAACTACGAGTGAACAAGTGGTGCCAGGCACAACAAACTCTGCCCCTCGCACGCATTTCATCCATTATAAGTAAATGGGAAGATTTTAGAAAATCATAAAAAATTGTAACTTTGACCTATTCTTCCCAAAATGTAATGAGATCTGTTTTGTGTCACTGGCAATCTATAAACCAAATTTGCTACGAATTGAACCAGTAGTTTTACTGCTAAAGTGTTAACAAACCGAACCAAAAACAATATCCCTTGTCTCCACTTTGGTGGGGCGGGGCAAAAAATTATGTGCAAGATCTCAGTTTAGAATGTGACAGATCTGAGCTACAGTTTAATGTAGAGTTATTTGGACATGTTTAGTTTTGGATTTTGTTACCTCAGAATATATATTTGTTAAACATACAGGAGCCAAAATCAGGCAAAAACAAGTGGTGCCAGGCACAACAAACCCCGCCCCTCGTACGTATTGTAGCTTATTTTGGCATCGATCCAGCTGATGTCATCATGTCTATGCGTGTGGTGATGTCACATATAGAGGCAATTGATATGCTGTCAAGTTTGAAGTAAAACAAAACTGATGTTTTGATAGACGTGAAATTTCACCAATTATAAGTAAATTGAAACAAAAATAAAGATTTTAAAAATTCGTGCAAAAATTTTAACTTTGACCTACTTTTCCCAAATTTAACCACATTTATTCTGGGTCACTGAAAATCTATAAACCCAGTTGGGTATGAATTCAACCAATAGTTTTGCTGCTAAAGTGTTAAACAACAAACAAACTGAACCAAAAACAATTGTCCTTGCCTCCTTTTCCGGGTGGTGGTGGGGTGTTAGTAAAAAGAATTTCACAATGCACATATAGTGTTGATTTATTGGGGTTGTTGTTAACCTGACATGTATTCTGGTGACAGTTTGGAACATAAATTCTACAAATAACCCTTTTAAATGCTGTCACAGAAGAATCAGTATTCCTGTGGTGCCACCAACTTAAGCCAAAGAATCTTTGGGAAACAGTTGTTTAAAAGCCTGACTGTAGAATATGTTCATGCAGAATAATCCATGAGAAAGTGCTTCATAAAAGCCAATATGTTACTAATTTGCATGCCAGTAAGAAACTAGTTCATGGTGAAGGTGTGTACCTTGAAATCAAGGGCTTACCATGTTTTAAAGTAAAAACTAAAAAGCACCAGGACTTGGATGAATTTAATGTGACGACGTGAACCCCGAAGCCCACATACAGTGCAGTGAAATCACACCTGATACAGAGATGCCATCCACAGTCACCCACCTGTTACTGTCTGCTCACATTCAGTCGAATAAAAACACCCTGTATGCTCTTACATAACAGTTCCATGAGGCACTGGTTAGTCTCTTTTCTAAGATGTGCTGGATGACCTTGCTCTCAGTAGTGGTGTAATAAAGATAGACAGTTTTGCAGGTCCAATTTGTGCTCACTGCGTGGCTGGGTGTTACACGGTCTGGCAGGATATTGAATTCTGGAGCAGAGGAAATGCCCCCATACAGCATACAGCCAATATCAAAACCAGGAGGCGTATGTTTCTGTTTTTTATTCCATGAGAAAATCAACCATGCCTGCCAAGGAGGTCATTGAAGGGAATCAAAGATAAAGAACAGATTGTACCATACATGCGCTTGATAAAATGCCACAAACATCCCATGATACAGAACAGAAATAAGGGAATGAAAACAGCCAGGGAAAAGGAATGAAATAGTGAAATAGATCTGACAAAAAAAACAGTAAATCTGGAGAAATGTTTAAACTAAAGGCCAGACAGATGTGCTCCATGTAAGAGGGGAACTGCTTTTTTCCTTTGTGTGCAGAAGCAGGAGAGAATCACACTGGGTTTCCTTCCTCCCATGGCCACGTCTGATCATTAGTCTTTGGGAAACAGAGGTGTGGGGGTGAGAACATAAGGATGAAACCCCGTTTCTTGCTTCAAACAGGCTTCATTCGTTTCAAGGTAAGAGGATGCTGTGAGGTTCTCTGCACGACTCCCCAGACGCTTTTCCTCTGTTGTCATACAGACACAGTTTGATTTCATGCAGGTTGAGACTAGGTCAAAAATTTTGGGGAAGTTAGGCAGACAGAATTGGAGCGAGTTTGTTAAAACGTGGCACTTTGGCAATTTACGACCTGATTAAGCTTTAGTGTCTGAGGAGGGCAAGGCAGCTCACAATGTTGTGGAGAAGGAGTGGGATTAAATAAATTACACTTCCTCCCACTCCTTTTCGAATGTGCAAATGAAGTCATACTTTGTTTTCATGTATATGTACAGGTTTTTGTTTGTATGTTTTGTTTTCTTATAATCTGTTTCATTTGTAAAGACCAAGTAAGATTACTTTGTTTCGTTGCATATTTGAAATAAACTAAACTAAACATCGTATGAATCCAAATGACGCTGTGTGCAAATAACAACTGGGTGGACTGGAAACTGAAGTAATCATCAATGAGGCATACACTAGTGATACATTTGCTTTGTTTGTCTTTTTTCTAGATTTTTAATGTGAAAAAAACAAGGTAAAATGAAATGCAGATTTCTCATTAAAAAAAAAAAAATCAAACATGATGTTGAGCTCACGGAGGGGTCCTTGAACATCAAACACACTGACTTTAAAGTCTGCACCACGACATCTACTTTCATTTGACACCAACGGTTTCTCTTTAATGTTTAGTGGAGCTTCTGTTCACGAAAGAAATGTTTATGTTCTACAACTTTGCAGTGACGGAGCTGTCAACAGTCAACCTGAAGCTGAAGTAGCACGAGGAAGAGTAAAGTAATTAAGCGTTTAAAGAGGGGAAGGGGGACGGTTAAAAAAAAAAAAAAAAATCACTTTACCTCTTTGTGTGCTCGTCTGTGTCTGTACACAGATGGGTAATTACAACTGTCAACACTAATAGCGCGCTGATTAAGCCTGACAGTAATATATGAATGGCTCGGTTCCAAATGAGCTTCCTCTTCCACGTCTAACCTCAGCAGCTCATCCTCTTCAAATCTGGAGGAAAATTAAAGGTCAGTGAAAGTCGTTGACGGCTGCATGAGCATCACACTCGAGGTAGGATTCATCTGTATTTTATCATCTTGTTTCAGTCTCACGATGACACTGAGGAAAAGGAAGGTTTATGACTGAAAAGAGAGTTATCATCTCTTACAATGTTCTGTGCTGTGATTCATTTGGAAGCTCAGTGGCCTCAAAGTCCTGCTGGTTGAACTCGGATTTTACACAGCTACAAGCCAGGATTGCATTCACACACTGTTCCTCACATACATCGTCAAACCAGTGATCCTTTAACACCTAGCTCCAACTGTAACGTCTGGATTTTTATGATTTTCAGGATTTTTAAAGTGTAGCACTGATTCCTATAGCATCTTAATTATTATGTAACATTAACTCATCAAGATCCAGTGTTACTTCTGTGGCAGCTCCTAAATGAATTTCTCTTAAATGATTTATCACCATTTATTCTAATATTATGCTCTATATTTTGCATTTTTTCAGTGTAAATCATGTATTTTCCTATATTTAATTCACTGATCGTGTAGATTTTCATAAAAGCTCAGAGTAAAAGCGAGGCTTATTATAACAGAAACAGAGAAAACTGAAGGAAAAGTGGCTTTTTTCAGCAAAAATATCAATGACTGAAGGTAAAGACAAGTGTGTCCATCCACTGTCATTGATCCAACTCCGTGGGTTTTACTGGTGAATCAATGTTGTAGAAAACGACGGTGTTTCCACGGTAACTATGGAGCCTCTGAACGTTCAAATGGGTCATATCTGATGACCCTGAAAAGATGAATAACTGTATTTTACACCACTTGTTTACATGGATTGATAGAATAAGTGGATCAACAGGTATTAAACACTTTAGATCGGTAGATGGTTTGTAGCAGCTCCCAAATGATTTTTTTCTCTGTATATCACCTTTTTTAAATGATTCATCACCATTTATTTGAATATTATCCTCTGTATTTTGCATTTTTTCAGTGTAAATCATGTATTTTCCGAAATTTAATTCACTCATCATGTAGATTCTCATAAAAGCTCAGAGTAAAGTCGAGGGTACATGGATTGATAGGATTAGTGGATCAACAGGTATTTAACAGTTTTAGTCGCCAGTTACTGTTTGGGTCTTTAAGGGTTAATAGAGCCAGTAGATTTTAAGGGGCTTATATATTGCCTATTTAAAACTCTTTACAGTGTCAATTTTACTTTTAGTACAAGTTTCATTCATTTCAACATAAAGTAATCAATGGGTAGAGCCACTCATTTGATCATTTTTGCCAATATCAAACTTCTTTTTGACTTTTACATTATTTGACTATGTTTTTATACAAGCATATTTGCGTCATGTTTTTTTTGTATTTGCACATTAGGTCAGCTGAGATTAGATTCATCTGACTGTAATTGCACAAGTGCTAAGAGAAGAAAATGCTATTAGGCATTCAGTCTGGAAATACAAGGAAGTAAAAGGCTGTCAAATGTAGTGCAAGGAGTAAAAATAAGGGTGTGCTACATGTTTGTGTACAGTACTCTGCAAAAGTTTTTTGGCCATTAATAAAGTTGTAATGGCCACACATAGGCGTTTCTCTGTATTGATACAAACATACGGAAGGTATGTACAGTACTAAAAACAACAGTTTCAGAGCAAAAGCCTCTACAAATCTAAGTTGTCATTTAGCGTGACTTCCCTTTGCACTTAACATGGCTTTGACCCTTTTGAGATTTATTGCCTTCATTTTCAGATGTTTTACACCAGGTTTCATTCAACACATGTCAGATGTTTCCAGTTGTTTGTACTGCTTCACATCATGGGGTCAGGGGTCACACTAAATACTTACTTTCACCTTTTCAACACATTTAATTCAGTATTTGCGTGTCTTTAAATCCTGTGCACATATTTCCTGTATTTCATATCTTGCTGCATCTGAAGAGAAAGAGAAATAACCATGTATGACTATTTCAATCCTGCCAAAATAACAAAGCTAAACGTGGCCTATGACTTTTGCACAGTAATGTACATCCAAAACAGACCCAAAACAATGGTCAGAAAGTAAAGTATTATGCTCTGTAAAATAACTATCATTTCCACTTGCCCTCTGCTGCTCTATTTCACATGTGATTCAGTGTCTTACTACACAGAGTGAGAGGTCAGAAAATGTATTTGGATTCATTTGACACGCTTGTAAAATTAGCTCAGCCATGATAAGAAAATCACAAATACAATCTGTGAAATGCAAAACTGCCCAGGCATGAAATTCCTTCCCGAGACTTGTGAAGTGTAGCGGTATTAAGCGGAGCGGAGGCAAGAAAAAACCTGTGAAAAGAGGCATCGCCACTGTCATGATGGAATGGAAACTGTGAGATCTTAATCTGATACCCGAGGCAGTGCTCCGGAGTATGAACTGTGAAAGCCTGACGCAGTTATCCAGATGTGAGGACAATATTGAGTTATTTCCTCCAGTCTGAAGTCAAAGGCTTTATGAAACAATGAGGTGACATCTGCTCGAGGTACACCTTAACAGGAAGAACTCTGGTAAGAAGTCTTAGTTTGTCCCTGCTAGGCGTATTGCTGGATTTAAGAAAAATCTCCACTTGACCGCTTATTCCACAGGTGACTTTAGTTTGTGGCCAAGACAAACAACCATCCTGTCTCCTTATTAGAGGCATTGGATGTGCTTCGAAACCCTCCTTAACGCCAAGGACAAAGTGACGAATTTCTCATTATTTAAGCCATGCCAGCTTCTGTTAGTCAGATTTAAAATCCCATTTTTATTCTGCCAATGTCACCTGGGTGAGCTTTTTGACCCTTAGAGTTAAAAAGTACCAGAACTATACACTTAGAGAGAGACAAAAGCTGATTTGTGGCTTTAATTGTAATGCCGGAGCTTACTTTCTTTGCATAATTTCGACGCCTGCAACAATCTATCTCATGACATAACAGTGCAGAGTGAAGCTTAAGACTTATTCTTACTCTAAATAACTGTAAAAATGCTTAAACTGTCAGGAGTAAATATCACAAGGGTGTCTATAAACACATGCAATTGTGTCTCCCATTGCAGGAGAGGAAGTCGGGCACAAATTAAAGTCCTCATTAGTGGACTGCCTTCCTCCTGCTGTGTCTCAAGTGGAAGTAGACTAATGGGCAGGCTTTGCAGGGACTTGGCTGGAGCATATTGTAGGCTCAACAGGAAGCTGAAGCCCCATGGGAGTTCCACTATCACAGGCCCGTCACTGTCCTGTGCTCTTTCATTGCCACACAATTTGGGTTGAGTTAATTCTGGGTCATCTCATTATACCAGAGGTGCCAATGAAGTGAGTTGTTTTTATATGGGCCATTGTCGAGGACTGAGCGCGACCTGGTTCACTCATCAGTCATGTGCGGTGTGTTTGAGGTGTGACCTAATTATGCTCTGACACAAACCTACATTTTAGTGTTTGGAGGTCAGCAGATTTTGACGTTCGCATTTATGCAAGATGCTGATTATTCAGCATAATAGCAATCTGCACGTGCTCGGTTATTACTTTCTAGTGGAAGCTGACAATGAAAAGGAAGAGGAGCTGTTTGAGCAGACCCAACATGAAGTTTCATCACCCCCACACCTCTGCCAACTATACAAGTGGAATAAATCAAACAAAATCAAAGGAAAACAAGGTGTTTTTGATGTCCAACAGACAGAAATGTCCAAGACAGAACAAAGCCCACTGAGCTGTGCATTATGCATGGGGTTGAAGGTGACCGAGGTACTCACATTCTTGAAGCCACGGTAAAGAATCTGCAGTTCCTTGCGGGAGAAACGTGTCCGAGCTTCAAGTTGCTCCAGGCCCTCAGGGCGATGACGGACTGTGGACAGTTCAAGCTCATCCTCAACGCTGTCTGCAGAAGAGGAGGAAGGAGGTCAGATCTGAACAGATGCTGCATCTCTGCGGGTGCAACTTGAGATATTGCAACTCGAGGCAAAAACTGAGCACATAAAACATTGAGTCACTTTCATAAACATTACTTTAACCCTCAAAGAACTAAGTGATTCATCACCAAGTAGTTTCCTTTTATCCACTGTACTTTGCATTTTTGAGTGAAAATCTGGTATTTTCAGATATTTAATTCACTGATTACGTAGATCTTCATAACAGCTCAGAGAAAACTGAAGCAAACGTGACTCTCAGAAAAAAATGTCATTACCTGAGCATAAAAACACATGGGTTTTACTGGTGAATCAGTGTTACAGAAGATGTCAGTGTTTCCATGTTCACTATGGAGCCTCTGAATGTGCCAAAAAAGACACATCTGTTGCCACTGAAAAGCTGAGAAACTGCATTTTACCTGAATTATGAAACATTTCAGATCAGTAGATGCTTTTAGTTGTGGCAGCTGTTGGATAGTTTCACAAAAGCAGGCTTATTTTGAGCCTAAAAAGTTCCCAACGTAACTTAAAACAAAGGCCAATGTTTGACGATAAATTAACTGGAGGCACCATCTATACAAAAAACAAAATGTGGGTCATTAATTAGTCGTTTGTTTGTGGTTTAATGGTTTTATGAAGCGAGAAATGAAGAGACAAAATGTTTTAAGAAGGCATAATAACGGCTGGAAATATAAGTGGTGAGGAGACTATGTTGAGCCTAAAGAGTTGTTTTACAGTTGTGGAAAAAATTATTAGACCACCCTTGTTTTCTTCAGTTTCTTGTTCATTTTAATGCCTGGTCCAACTAAAGGTACA